>CH002402.1:205702-233598 GCA_000149265.1 Ciona savignyi | reverse complement strand
GTGTGTGTGTTTGTTGGCATGCGCAATAGTGAGAGTAGAAGCAATCCAATTTTAATATTATGACATTTAAACACATATTATGACATGTAACATTATGAAACATTATGAAGTCCTATACGGTAGATAATACTAGGTAGTAAACATATATTTTTTAAATTGATTTTGCAATCTTGAAATGTTATCGAAACGTGGTTTTGGCCCGCGAATATGAAAAGGTTGCCGACCCCTGCCATAGACAATAACATAAAAAACACGACTTTACCTTTACTATCCAGAATAATGACATTGGTAGAACAAAGTGATCGTTCAAATGTAAGTAATGTATTGGAAAGAACATAAAAATTGCCACAAAGAATGGCCTAAGAAAGGTCAGGATTGAATTCTTCTGATTTGGCATTATGACGGCCAGCTCAGGTCCGGTAAATAGAATACCAGTTAAAATAGTTACTTTACTCAGCTGTAATTAAACAGAGCAGTTTAAGTTGGTTGGTTTTATGTTTCTAAATTTATCTCATACAAGAGAACGTGAGAAAGGCATTCAATAATTATTCAACTTTCATGTGACTTTTCTATGTGCGTTGTGCATGTCGTGGTATATCTTTATCTCTGCTTTAAGGAACCAAGATGATTTGGTGATTGGATTCTTATTAAATCATATAAACAAACTAAAATGGAAAATGGCTAGGTTACCTAATCTCAGTTTATTTAACACGATTTAAGTTTTAGGGGAGTCACTGGTTCTATACGTACAGGCTCAAATGGTAACTGCTGAAGGGCTATGACTTAGCTAAAACTTAAATAAATGTTGCTACTAAGTCTGAATGACGAGACAAAATCGCCTTACGTTTTTAATTTTGATTCTGTTGGCAATAAAATACATCCTTTTATGGCCAAAGCCCTAGGTTTCGTGAAATCCTCAAGTATTACCTTTACATATTCTGTTATCAGTTATTAAACTAATGATGTAACAACACCGCTATACATATATGACCATTTGTAATCATTAACGCATGAGCTGCCTGATGTAAACAACAACTATATCAGAGAATAGTCTACGTCAATTCCCAACCATGCGTGACTAATAAGTGATCTTGCGTTTTGAGTATAACACAGCTTAGGTAAAATAGAAAAGTAGTCATGTTACGTAAGCACCGGTTTATTAACAATTTAATTTAAGCTACGATTAAATCATTTACCTAATCAAAAGAAACAACCCGGCTCTGACATATTAAACGCGCTTCTTTGCGGAAAAACCTAGAAAACCCGCTGGTAATTGTGACGATGACGTTAGCGTAATGTGTTTTCACACCAATGTTAGTGTGAATACCGAGAAAAACTTGTCTTGTGTATTTCCATTTCGGACTAAAGTAGACTGGAGCGAGTGTTTTATTGTGTTATTGGCTGCTTGGCATTATATATATATATATATATATATATATGATTGGCTTTTAATCAGGAATGTGCATCCAAGTGACGTCATTAACATATGATAACATATTAAGAAATCGTTGGTGTGGTTGGGTAAAGATGTTTACACACCTAAGTTTGATTGAATTTTCGAGACAAAGTCCACCCCTCTCTCTTCGTTAACACGTGGAAGTGTTAGTTACGTCACACACTAGTTAAAATGAAGGTCAACGATAACAAATGGTTGAGATGTTGGTTAAGAATGCAGAAATGGATCACATTTCAATAATAAGAACGATTTACAAAGATTCCTCTTAAAATTTCCGCATTACCAGTCAAAATGTGTTCTTCTAACATCTGTATTCCATCAATCTTTTTAATAGACAAGCAGATTGTACATCTGAAACTGTTAAGGCTTATATGTGAGTTAGTACTGTTACGACAATCTGTTAATTAACTAGATTGTCAACTACGTGTGAACCACCACTAATAAAACCGCTGTTAAATGCGCGCTATATTGTTCTGCATGTCGAAACGATCGGATTCCCTGACTACCTTATAACCCTTGGTATATCTTTTATACTACGTGTATAACGTTTGTTTCTGCAAGCAGAAACGAATGGGTTCCCGAGTTACAAATCAAAACTTAATATCCATGTTTTTTGAATAAAGTATTCAAGTTATGAATTTATTATTTTAATGGGTTTCCAATCGTAATTTTTTATATTTATTTATGTTAGTTTTGTGTTTCCACCTCTTTTATACGCGTAATAAGATTGTATTTATGATTGGTTAGGAGATATCGACAATAACATCGAAATTGCTAAAAAATGGCCTCTCTTTATATTTTCTCCAATGGCCGGAATTGCCATGGGAGTTTTAATAATTAAAAGTCGGGGCAAGTTATGGTCATGCCAGTAAGAATTCCTAAATGTTTTAACCTAATTCGATAACGCGTTCTCACTAATGATCGACCGGACATGGCTGTCACCAGCGTTACGCAGAAAAAAAAAAAAAAAAACGCAGTAAATTAAAATGTACTTAATTCGGAAAAGAAGGGAACTCATAATTAAGTTTATAACGAGAAAATTATATGGCCCAGCTCAATTTAAAACCATTCGAATAGCATTTGGGTAATGTTCAAAGAATTTTTTTACCACTGATATTTAGTTAAATAAAACTTATTTTAAAATCTGCAACATTGATTTCTAGTTACTACTACTTTTCGGAATATATTTTATTAGGTATTAGTTATATATATTCTAAGTGCGGAGAGTTAATGGTTTTTTATTACATTACCTATTGTACATTTGAATTATTTTACCGAACCCGATGGTTTCTGCAATAAAAAATAATAGGCTCGTCACGAAGACCGTTTGTTCAACGGCAAGCTGTATGTGAATCGATCGAGCTCGCCAATCGGTCATTCAACAGATAAGATGTGGTTATCGTCGTGTTTGTTTAAGAGCGTGGTTTTAGTGCTTTTAAGTATTTTTAACCGTTACACGATGGTAGAGAGAAAGGAACCGTTTTACACAACGATGAAAAATGGTGTAAATGTGTTTATCTTTCGGGCTATTTTAATAAAGAAGGTGTAAGGTAATTTAATTCAGCAGTAGCGGTCGGTGTGATTAAGAATAAAATGGCCCGGGGGGGGGGGGGGGGGGGGGGGGGGCGGGGCTCCCACGGTGTAAGGTAATTTAATTCAGCAGTAGCGGTCGGTGTGATTAAGAATAGCCTGTCATGTTGTGGAAATAAACAATAGTTATGTTTTAAATCAACTTATATTATTTTTATATAAAGGAATGAAGGTAGTACTGGTCTAAATGTTCATATAAAATAAGATTTTATGTAATATGTAAAAGTCGGGAACCGCTGGACACGTAACCCATCGCCAAAATAGCGTATTAATCCTGCTGCTTCTAAGTTGGCAAAACAGAAAAAAAAAACAAATAAACGCAAATCAGATAAAAATTAAAATAAAAACATAGACTAGACATTAGGTGTAAATAACGTTGATTTAACTCATATTGATTTGAATTGGCTTTTCTAGCAAAGATTGTGTATTGCATTTCACCTAGGGAGGTCTGTTTTAGTACAATTTCGTAAATGTTATCTTAAATTGTGTTATATTGGTAGTTATATTGATATCCATAATGATCCTTAAACATCCTGTCATTTATTAATATCGATTAGAGTTGTGTACTTAAGAACAACCTGTGCGACCAGATAATACAGAGCGATGGAAAACCTTACGTCACCGGTCATCTTCTGTGGCGACAACTTACATTATGAATGTGCTGATCAAAAGCTCATTCTCTGTGCTTCATGCAGGTTAGCAATTATAATCAACGTTTTTTAACAGATAAATTTGTCTTTATTTTAGTGGGAGCGGGTGGCACGTATAGTGGATCATTATATCCAACACTCTTAAAGCCAAATATGAATGGAAATAATGGTTTTCGGCGAAACATACTACTACCATAACACAAAGTGAACCATCCAAACAAATATATTAGGTATATTTTAAATACCAAAACTTATTTTAACGAATTCTTGCTTATCACACCCTATAACCTGGTAAATGTACAAAACATAGCGTTAATGTTAAAACATTTCTTTTCCCATTGGATCTTCAGCGAGTGGTATTCATTAACACCGCAATATCTGCGCGTAAGCGTGTATAATTATTTAAACTGGACCTTCACTCTTTATTTATACCCACCAGGAAAAAATGACACAAACATCCGTTTTAATTGTATCAATGTGTAACAATACAAAATCTTGGATCATTATAATTGAATACGATACAAAAAATCATAAAATCGGTATAGTCAAAAAACGTCCCCACAAATTAAAATTGAATGAAGAAAAATACGCACCACCCATCTAACCAATCCATGAAGTAGCATTCTTATACTAATCTTAGTTTGAAATAACAAAAATGCTGCTATACTGTGTCAGTTAATGTATTATTTAATAGAAACAAAGCCTTTCTACTCTGACATGTCGGAGCTTGTTTAGCAATAAAACAGAAAGCTCTAAACCGAAATGGTATGTCCATGCTCGAATCTAATTTTTACAATACCAAACGTGATACATTGCATGCCACTCTAGAGTTGTTTTTTTTTTTCTAAATATAATAAATAATATTAAGTAAAATTGAACAACTTCATTACAGCGCACCCTGGTTCATAACTTTCTCTGTGTTTATTTCTATCCTGGCAACCCTTGTTTTGGTGGGAAACGCACTTGTCATTGCATCAGTGATTGCAAAGCCTGCAATATTGACAACCGCACTAGATTATATTAAAGCATCGTTGGCCACAGCTGACATGCTATCAGGTAACATTGCAAAATATAGGTTAAATAAAAACATTTTGCATTGCCGTGACAAGTCTATAAACTCTACAATTCAAGCCCGCTAACACAGATTTGGCTAAAACAAGACGATTGTTAGTTCTTTTGAAATAAATCAAAATCCAGAATACCTTTTTCGACGCAGTAGGTCTTACCTTTCCATTAACTCATAGAGACCAACCACACTTCAATATGTAGAGTGTTAGGCTAGTTAAAGTGGACTAACTGCGGTTTGCTGCCGCTTGTAATAGCTATTACGTAATTTCCCTGTTTTGACCCCATATTTACGCACATTACTATATTCTCAACTTTGACAGCAAACCTCCACTAGTAGTCGAAAAACCGGCAGACCCAACTATTGATATATTTTTCCATGAAATATGCTTCGCTTTAAAAAAACAAATATAAACGTCGTAGATGACCAACAATTCCAGTTTGTGTCAGTGACCTCATAAGGTGTTAAGTGTTAATGACGTCATGAGGTGATTACAGAATAAGCCCAGGTCCCAGCGTAAATAAAGTCAGATGAAGTTTTAAGGAATTCGCTGCTGGTTTACTTGTGGTTGTGGAAACATATGTAAACCACAGTTTTTCCATTTATGGGTATAATACAAGAACATCTTTCAATTTTTAAGTTTATAACAACTTCCTAAGCTGTATTAAAAATCCAAATTTTATCAATCTGTTATAATTACAGGCCTACAACTTATTATTATTGCAATACCAAACGTGATATGGTCAATGAATTCCACTCCGGAGGAGATCGACATCGAGTACAACAACCGATACTTTAGTGTTAAGGCATTTGTAGCAGGGTGCTTTTATATGCTGACAATAACAGCTCCACTTTTCAATTTAACGCTCTTAAGCTACACCTTCTTTTCTGTTATTAAATGGCCGTTCAAAGCTAGAACCCAAGGAAAAAGGGAAGTAATCATAAAAGTGACAACTGTCTGGACTTTTTCGATTGTTGCAGCATCTTACGCAGGTATAATACTTTAGTAAATAAGGTTCTGTTTACAATAAGTTTCACAGTGTTTTTTTAACATTAAATCACCTTAATATGTATGGTATGTGTTTCACATTATAATAGTTATCATTTACAAATCATACTTTCAGCCTGGTTTCCACAAGTGTTCCAATGCGCATACATACCGCCTGTGTTTCTCTACCTACCTAATATTGCACAAAGAACACCTAGTGATGTCGGGGTACTGGCTGTCAGCTTCGTCATTCTCTCACTGTCTTATTTCAGCATGGTGGGTATTTGTGCTGAAAACTTGTTCATGCTCTTCGCAGATCTCTAACGCTATGCATAAATTAGCATTTAATTATATGGGTTCAATTACTTACATGATATATTTGCTGAGTCCACGTGGATGGGAGAACAGATGGGTAAATAACAAACGGGAAATTGTCAGATTGCCTTGCGCCTATCGTAGAATTATCTGGCGATTACAGGAAAACATACTTCTAATGCTATTATTGATTGCGCTAACTAGCCGGACTTTCATATTCCACTATATATATAAATCCATTTTGTTCTTTAGTAACCGTATTTCTATGCTGTAAAATATAATTTTACAGACAACTTTCAATTTGTTGTCAAGTTATTTGATATGGAAAGCACGGCGTAATCGTCGCCACGTGACACAAGCTGCAACAGTAGCGCAATGTTTACATAGGAGAGATACAGCAGTGCTGAAAAATCTTCTCTTAATGGATTTCGGATACTCCGCAACATTAAGTAAGTATGAATTTTAGCAGACAAATTTTGGAGTGAATTTTAGCAGACAATTTTTTTTTACCAATATAAAAAAGAGTTTATTTTATATTTTAATGATAAATATGGGATACTTTCTATAAACCAAAGGGCAGTTTTTTTATCTTAAGTAATATTGTTAATTATGTTCGGTTAAGAAAAAAACAATTTACTAATTTTTAAGGTCCTATTTTTGTGTGGTTTGGACTTTACTACACAGGAAATACGACACCGGATTCTCTTCTTATATGTATTTACTTAAAGATGTTTAACAGGTAACATAATATATATGTATATGTGATTAATTTGTTTAGACTTTTAGATCGTTCGCAAAGTACTCAAAGATCATGCTCATATCAGTATGATACGGTCTGCAGCCTATTTCATGACGAACGATTTTTTGGTATTAACACCGTGTGCAATATTATATTTAGTCCGACCAGTTGGTCTGGTGGTTACTGCGACGCCTTTTAATCGAAAGGTTAGAAACTGGTCGCTGTTGGCTAGTCGGTTGTGTCCTTGGGCAAGTCACTTATCTGACATTGCATGAACCCAGCGGATTAATGGGTTCTACCAAATTGAAGGAACGTGTGAATCATACACAACACACTGCAATAGCTACGTAACCCAATGATGGGCGCGAGGTGATCTGACGATTGCCCGTGAGATAACCCACTGGATTTTCCGTTTCACGGGGGTAAACATGAATATCCTATCCTATTTCGTAAATATGGACCTGCTCTGGTACTAATGGTACTGTACGTGTTCACATTAATTACTGTTTTTTTTCTAGTTTGGTGAATGTGCTTATATACAGCACAAGAGACAAGGAATTTCGAAAATTTATTGCAAGTATTTGTGGAAAAAAAGAACGAGATTCATCTCAAACAAGTTTATAAAGGCGTAATCACATATTGCAGTTGTACATAATTAAAGTTTCAATATTATACAATAAAACATATGGAAAAAATAAATCAATTATTTATAGTATAGCCTGCCTATGTTCAGAGTCATATTACAATGACAACAAAAACGCAGAAGCTTAATCACATGATATTGTCAGTTTACTTCGTGTAAACAGGAGCTACCACAGTCTCCCACTGTACGGTTCGTTCTTTGCACATGGACACGATCGACTTTTAGCTGTAGTTATTATAAGTTTCTATTCGAGGGAAAAACATTTTGTTTTCATTCGTTTTTTTAATATTTTTTTCATTTTTATTTTTTTTAAATCACATGACATGTCGGCAGGTCATTGGTAAATACGGGTTATCCAATTAGGTTGAAAGTTCATTGGTTTGTTGGTAGTTTGCTTCGACCTTTAATTTTGCAAATCCCCCAGAAGAGATCCTGCTTTGGGAATAACTTATAAAAAGTGGCTAATTTTCAGAACTTTTGACGTTATGACCGGTATCTCCGGTTTGAAAAGGAATATTTACTGCTATTTTTACGAAAGTTTGAGATATAACATGCTAAAAAAAAACAATTTTAATTAAATTAAAACATGTTATCCCAGGAAATTTCCCAAAATAGATAGGCAATAATAATAACATCTTTATTACGTGTACGAAGGAGCTGGAAATTTAAACCTAAAATATTTAAAAGAAAATCTATATACGAACGAAAAAGATGCGTACGTCCTATACCCTTTTCCGAGAAATTTCCAGAAATTCACTTCCACTGAAACTAGAGGGCAGTCTTATTTACGCTATATGTAATAATGGAGAAAATGTTCGTTCTAGTTAAAGCTTATGAAGGTTTTAGCTAATAGGATTTAAATTTACATTGACAAATTGTTGCGAATTGTCGATGACGATTATTCTTTTACAACCGATATTTCTCAACGTTTAAATATAATTCAGTTAAAATTGTAAAGTAAGTATCCCATATAATATAAAAATACATACCTAAATATTATACAATATTCCCACGTATATAAAAGAGCAAAACATTTAAATCCGACACAAATAATAAAATTTAGTTAAACATTTTTACACTAAAAAGATCTGAATATCACATAATCACCAAAAAAGTTTTCCGGGAGACCCCTAATACTCATCTCCACTTAAAACGGTAATCAGTCTGCGTTAACTCCCAATATTAATAGTAATAAAATATCTAAATGAGAAGAACTTTTTAGAACTTTTAGCCAATATTATTAGAAAAAAGGTAAAAAAAATTAAGAATAAATTATAACATGACCTTGGCACCGCAGTATGTTGAACTGTCCACCCAATATGATAGATATGTGACAACTAAAAATGTCACAACCAAAACACCACCGCCACCACCGGCCATGAACAAACACCTTGATTACCACATGGGTAACCTTGACAGTTTAAAGAAACAATTTAACCAATGGGTCAAGTCAAACTTCGCTATGTACATTGCCCAGGCACACGACACACAGAAAAAATAGTATGTCAATCAAATTTAATACGTGCCTGGTATCAGCCAGCGTGATTATCCGTACATTGTGGGGCAGATGGAATAGGATTAATTAGGCAAATAAACTGTTTTGTTTTTCTTCCGTTTTAAATCAATAGTATGGCATCTGGCAAATGATAAAGACATGATAGCATTTTACTGACTAAATAGTTGGATGTGATCAGTCTATATTTTTAAAGATTTTTTAAAGTAGCCTACACATAACTATATGTTTAATAAGGTAACTTAAATAGAGTTATACATAGGAAAATTTCTAGGTTTATAACATAATTCAAGCAATGTGGCAAAACTACCATAAAGCACAATTACATACATAATATCTTGTACTTGTTCACAGAACCTTTATTGTGCCAACGTGATTGCTTTAACTACCACGCATAGCGAATATGTGGTAAACGTGATTTAAACGTCGGGTTAATTGAATAATAAATATGTACATATTTAGTTAAATCGCAATATATTAAACAGACTCATTGTTGCAATGCTTGATAGCGGTATGCCTTTTTTTAGTGTCGCTAGTATAAAACAACTTGTTGGGAATATGATTATGAATTTACAAGACTTTTAAATTATTATGACGGTTATAAATATCAACCAACATATTTTTCTCCGCAGGATTTTAAGTATCGATTGTAACGTGTTGATATATTTTTCGAATATTAAGTTAGACAAACCTTTGTAACATATTTTTGCCTGTTGTGATACTAATTTTTGAAATTACTTTAGTTATGCGAAGTGTTAGTATTCATGGAACCTGAATCATTTAAAATGGATAAATTTACAACTTTTAATACAATTGTTAGTGAAGCAAAAAATGAGACAGCTACATCACCAGAAATATTGTATTTGATGAATTGGACTTTGTTTTGTGATTATAACACAAATACTATATGTGGAAATCACACAATACTGTTGGACTGTAAAACATGCAGGTATTAATCATGTAATTCTTATCAGTGTTATTATCTATATAATCGTTTACAATCTAAAAACTTGTCTAAGTCTGAAAGCTGCCCAGATATTTTTATTTTTGACAAAACATTGCAATCTACCCAGTTTAAGCAATAAAATGTGTTGGTTCTGAATTTCAGCATCAAGTGGTAGGTTTGAGGAATGCTGGTTTCGATCATGTAACCCGACTAACAACTTTATATGTAATATCCCTGACACCAAAACGCAAACTTTACATTCAGAAATGTATAGCTATATATGTGGCATACATCACAACAAGTTTACGTCAGGATCTATATACACCAAAAGTATACCCATATAACTTTATGTTTCGTGGTAACGTCTTTAACATTTCAGTCCATACGCATTTTGGATATTTGTAGTGTACATGGCTGTTCTGGGAGCACTTGCATGTACAGCTAACTCTCTTGTTATTGCTTCGGTGTTTTACAAACCGAAGATATTAAGAATGAGAGTAGATTACATCAAAATGTCGTTGGCGTTTTCCGACATATTTGTTGGTGAGAGTTTATTTTGTTTTTTGAGGTTTAAATTTTAGATTGAGATTTAAAAGAATGCTTTCTACACTTGTTTACAGCATACTTGGTAAGGTAAGGTTTATGGTTTTGCTAATATAAATGTGAAAACACAGGACATTGATCAAATTATCTTCGGTTATCAAAACTATCTATTACACAAAATACGTCGCTCTATTCCGGTTTGTCGTATTACAAGCCAACATATCAAAAAGCGATTGCAAAACGTTTTCACAAGAACAATAACCAAGCAACGTTTTTGTTAGAATAAAAAAACAAGGCAACAGTATATACGTGCGATAATATTAAATTAAATGTTTTGCTTGTCTTCAGGTTTGCATTTGCTTGGAATTTCACTGCCCAACATTGTGTCTACCATTTATTCAACCCCCATGCAAATCAATGAAACTTTCGTTAAACGATGGGCGACTGTGAAGTCTACTATATTGTATATATTCTACCTGCTAACTCTGATTGCACCATTTGATCACCTTATGTTTCTAAGTTACAACTGCTTCTATGCGATAAAGTGGCCACTTTATTACAAGTTGAAAGCATCTAGCCGTACACGTCGCCATTTGTTGCTTACGTGGATATTTATTGCAATAGAAAGTGTTGTGTCAGGTTAGCATTATTTAGCCAAATTGTCTTATTAAAATATTTATAGCTTAAGCTGGAATTAACCAAAAACTTTGAACTTTCTAATTTGGGGGAGGGGTTATAGTATATTATTACTTCCACCTTAAAAATTTGAAAGGTCAAATGAACATATATTTTAAGATCACTTATAGAGAAAGCGTTTATTGGAGTTATTATTTTGTACATTTTTCTTTTGTTTTCACAGTATTTCTACCAAACACATTTGGTTATTCTCCAATGTTATTTTTATACCTGGCAACACCCAAACAACATCTACACTCTGAAAGACTTCACTTTAGTAATGGCAACAAGTATATGCACACTGCTGCTACTGTTCTGTATAACTGTAAGTAAGGTGTACTATAGTTTTAGCTCTTTAGCCCAAAGAAGAATTTTCGTTCCTAATGCTTACATGTAAGTAAAGTTTGTATACGTTTATGCAAGCAGAATCTCAATGATCCCCTCATTAAATTACGAAACCAAAGTTATTTAACCTGTGAGTCTGAGACTATCGTAGTCCTTGTTGTATTTCATATAAGAAGTATGGTAATCCGGTCATTGGACAAGCAAAAAACTTTCATAAAAAGTACAAGCAATTTTATGACCATTCACATATCGAATACAACACGACAAAATGAACAATAATTTTACGTTTATTTCGCAAAGTATATTTATTCTAAAAAACGAACCGGATATCCAGTAACTATTCCTATATTAAAATATGTGCTATGGGGCTCTGCGCTGAAAGTTTATTCTGCGTGAAATATAATATTAAGCAATAATGAAAGAGCGGATATTTTATTCCAACTGGAAAAACAGTGTCGATGCGTTAAAGCTACGCGACCGACTGGCCTCCTAATAGCGAATTCCATTATAAACAATAGTCCTCTTCGTTTGAAAGTAAATTATCTCACATAACAAGAATAACCAGTTATGCTTGGTAATAGGCAATAATTTCTTTTTGCTTGCGAAAACATACCTCGTATGCAGTCTTAATGTTGTTTTGTAAGTAGTGACGATTAACACATTTTAGTACTCTCTACAGTTGTATAATCGCATACATTCTCTGGTAGAGCGGTATTTTTTTGTAAAACATTTTTGCGAACTCAAAAACAAATCAGTGCCTATTTATTTTCTCAGAGTTTCTTTACAATTGCATCTGGATGGGTGATTTTCCGAAGTGGGCACAATTTTAGACGAACCTCAGTTGAAAAAATAAACAATATATTGTTTCAACGAGAAAAGAAAGCATATAAAACCTTGCTTTTAATGGAGATCAGCTTTGTAATCAGTTTAAGTGGGTTTGTTTATATCAATTAAAGTATTATAAACAAATACCGTTGTGCTATGTCTGCAGTTTTATAAGTTATTTTTTGCATTTTTTCGTAGTTGGCGAACGTCTAATTATTTTTACCTATAGACTTTGTTGTGATTAATTACGATTTCTTTCTTTCGCCTTGTTGATACTCCTAATAATTTTGTTTTATGTTACAGTGCCAATGCTGTCAACATACATCATATCGCTTGTGGAAGTGTGCAGTGTATACGCCTATGTAGCTTGCTATTACACCATTATGTTAAACAGGTCATTTGATTTAAACATGGTTAAAATTAAATATTTAAAATATGAATTACATTCTTACGCAGCGCTTGGTATTTTACACAGCACCATCCAGTTGTTATGGACATAACAGGACATTCCTGTTCATTAATGGGAAAACGCAATGCCAGTTATCAAGAGCAATAGTCTGATTACCTTGCGATTATTTAGGGAGCGTTCTCACATGGGTAATCGTTAGATCAACTCTCGCCGACGTTCTTATTAACAAAGCTAGTGCAGTATATTGTGTATAATTGTGACGTTCCTTGTGTTTGGTAAAATTAAATAATATACTATTCACGTCCATTCCTTGCCCAATAATACAGCTGTTTCAAATCTGCAACCCGTCGTCAAAAAATGACGCACTAAACCACCAATCTGTTCGGTCAGAATAAAAAAGCCACAAAAGCGTGTCTTATACTTAGGTGGAAAATAGGTTGGGTTAAACACACACATGCAGGTATATTTAAATTGTATTCCAATTTATGTAATTACGGAAAAGAGAACACAGTCCGAACATGTATGACATTGTATTGGTAATCGCGAATCTATTGATGTATTTATGCTGACGCGTATTGCCATACAGCACGAGTTCTAATGAGTTTGTATACATAATCTCGATTACTTACATATTTTGCTTTTTACCGCTTTGTCATACGAAATAGGGATGAGCAAATAACCTAAAGACAGAATAAATTTTTTTTTTTTTTAAATTTAAAAATTACATAACATACATTATACTCTAAACTTTATCTAAATATTGTTTTTTCAGCGTTTTGAACGTCAGTATCTACAGTTTTCGAGACCGTGACTTTCAAAAATTCTTGAAATTCATTCGCACAAAACTGACTTGGAAACGAAGAAAACAATTAAAAGAAACATATACACTCAGCACTTCATTGTTAGTAAACTTTTTTGGATCTACTATTTGTGATTTTATAAATTAAATCAGAAATTAACTGAAATTTAAAAAATAGTATTACTAAGATGATTTGGATCTCAAAGCCAAATTTAAGAAAGGTAAAATATAATATAGTGTTGCTTATTTTATACCACTGTTTTCGAAAGGAATATCTTAAAAATTGTACAGAAAGGTAAAGATAAATACAGTTACACAAAAAGACTCAAAAATCACACATTTTTCCGAAAAATCTTAAAAAATATAAAATACAAAGGTAACTTAATAGGATATTCATTCTAATCTCGGTGGATCATAAAACCAAGGAGATTAACAGACTGTCATTCGTCAAATCACCTTAAACCTACTGTGAGGTTACTGGAGCTACTGCAGTGTGTTATGTATGAATCACACGAATTACCCGGAAAATGCCTTAAATTATATATATATTTCAACTATACCACGTATATTAAAAAGATAAACACTTTAAAACGTCAATTAATCGATTAATGATTTTAATACGGAAAAATAGTGACCGATACCTCTTTTAAATAATTTAGTGGGGAAATCGTCTAAAACTATTTAAACCGGTGATCAGTCTGCTTTTACGCCTCATTAATAGCAGAAAAAAAAACAAGTGAGTTATATTTTTAAACTTGTTCGCGGTATAATTTAGATATGCAGTGACCTGTAGGGCAATCACGGCAGAAATATTTCTGAAAGACCAGAGAGTATCAACACAACAGTTGCTGACGGCATTTAAAAATAAAATGTCCCATTTTACAGCAAAAAAAACATAATATAGGCTAAAGATATATATTCAATTATAATATACTATTACCATGTATATTAAGCATCTGGTGATTCAAAGCCGGCAAAATGGATAGAGAATTTTAATATGCGCATATTGTTAATGAACAAAAACTGCAGGTACCCCGTAACAATCTTCAACCGTTTTCCCAGGAAATCCCCTTTAAACTCAATCACACGCAAATCCTTTAACTCTTTACATAGCAGAAACAAAACATCGAATCCTAGTTAAACTAACTTTTACAGTCATGTCGCAATTCTTACGCATCATAATAGGCTACATGGATATCACGTTTATTATTTGATACCCAAATTTGCTTTCACACACTTGTAGACTTCGTAGTACAAATACTTGTTTTTAGTCATGCCAGGGAGTATGCATACTTAGATTTGCTGGTGACTAGAAAACTAGGTGAATAGAAAATCATTAGTTTCAGTTTTGTAGAGACATTCTTTATTGCAATTATTGCAAATTGTGATTTTGAAAACAAGGTTTGAATTTTAATTAAATAATGTTATGCATTTTCAGGAAGATGTGATGAAGGCGAGCTTTCTTAAAACAAAACGTATAAAATATAACCTTCTCCTAACTCATAACCCCTTTGTTGGAAAGAAACTCAAATAACATTTGTGTTATTTCATCTTATATTTATTTCTAAATCTAATACACCGTTTAAAGAAAGTGTGATTTAAATTTTTAATGTCAACGTGCCATACAGTATAATCCAGGCCATTATATTAAAATATGTAGTTGTACAGTATTTCTGATTTGGGTATTTTTTTTCTAATTTTGTGTTTAATTAGTGCGTTTTTATTGTATTTATTGTTTTGCAGTTCGTCCTAACCAATACAGCTGTTGTTTGAAATTGGGTTGTTTAAAAACCCTGTAAAGAGTTTTACATACATTTAGCACACGGAGACAGAAAATGATTTTAATAGAACGTTATATCCCAGGATAGGATATAGGATAGGATATTCATCTTTATCCCCGTGAATGGGAAAACCAAACGGGTTAACACACGGGCAATCGTCAGATCACCTCTGCCCATCGTCGGGTTACCGGAGCTATTTCAGTGTGTTGTATATGATAGACACGTTCCTTTAATTTGGTAGAACCCATTAATCCGCTGGGTTCAGGCAATGTCCGTAAAATGCCTTACCCAAGGACACAACCGACTAGCTAGCGATCAGTTTCGCACCTTCAACCTTTCGATTGAAAGGCGACGGACGCACTTAACCGTTAGACCAACGGGCCGATCCCAACTCTTAAAGAAGTAAAAGTAGTTTATAGTTTTAAAAGATGACATGGGTGGCAACTTAAAAAAGTAAGTCATTTTACATACCGTTCACATAATATGGCCGATTTTGGAAATATATAAACACGTGTTTATGGACCGTGAATTGGAATTATGACTCTGCCTTTTCAGTTTCTGACGTAACAATTTCTTATGTTATTATGATAAATTAAACATTCTGTATGCAAATATTAAAACATTTTAAAAGTATTAAAAGAAGAAAACATGGCAAAGAAGCTAAAACGTAGGGCGAAATACAAAACTAAGAAGCGTACAAAATTGAAAAAAAATAAAATCAAAAAGGTATGTCTTTGATTTAAAATTATATTTAAGTTCTGTGTTGTTTATTAAACCCTATTTTTAGTCGTATATGAAGTTTTAATAAATATTTATTGAAATAGTCTGTTGGTTTCGGATTCGAACGTTTCTGACATTTAAAAACATGATCGTAACGGTTTTAATCGGTTTAGACGTTGATGTAGTGTAATTTCCCATATGCCGAAATTGACATTAAAAACGTATGTCAAATTAAAAACCTGTTTTTCTTTCTTTTTCCAACCAAGGGTTTGATTGCAAGTCAACGCAACTGAGGGTGTAATAGGCCTTAGGTATAATACTCGGTTAAGGTGATGCTGAGAACGAAAAATAACATTTTTTGTGTTTTGGCCCTAAGCTGTATGTAATAACAAATTTGTGTAGAAGGAATTAAACTCGATATGGAGAAATCCAGAATTTGTTTCTCAGTTGCAAAAAAAGCTAAGCGAACTTGCTGAACAAAGAAAATCGGAAGAACTATCAGCTGCATCAGAAACTAATAAGGTAGGTGCGTTGACTGGTCCAATGTTGATGGCGCCTGGTGAATCGAACTGGTCGTTTATTTGACCAATCAAGAACCGACTGTTGTAATATTTAATATATTTTAACGTATGCTTGCCAGAATATCTGTAAAGTAGAAGACTACTGTAAGTAAGTGATTCGGCCATAATAAATAGAAAGTGATAGTTCTTAATTCATATTGTTATAAAGCAGGCACAATTTTGACGAATTTGTCACTTGTACCATGGAACATCCACATATTAATAGTAAGACGTCTACCTTGTTAAAGTGCAAATATATGGTCAAAACGGATATACTACAGTGGTACAACCGACCCTTTCACAGTGTTGGCATATGGCACTCTTCCACCTGGCTAAACGCGCGGATTTAAATCAACAAACTAACCTATAGACAAAACGATTCTTCGCTATTATATTATGAGTAATAATGTTGTGGCAACATTGTCAAGACATGCTTACATGTAAAATTACAAATCATATCAACAGGAGTAGAAAGTTAATTTTATTTCCTGATTATTGTAGGTTAAAATTTGCAGGGAACAAAATTGCGTTTTTTTCGTTTTTTTTCCGCAGAAAACATATAACATACACTTAAAATGGGGATTAAAAATAAAGGTGGTTAATATGCAGTTTTAACCAGAATTCAAGCAACCAATCACCAGAGAAAAGTAGCCAGGAACAAACCACCGGCTCATCCATTAAAAAGTGGGAAACGTCAACCACCACTCTTTCGGAAAGTAATCTGGAAGCTGAGAAAATTGTAAGAAACGCTTAATAAACCAGCACGACTTATAATAGGAGATACATTTTATGTTAATTTATTAGTTAAACACATAGCTGAAAAAAGTAACATACCTGAATATATCGTTTTGGTGACGGCTAAAACATTAAACGCCAAAATTAACAGATGCAGGCTCTTTAGGTTTCATAGTTTAAACTATCCTCCAAACTGTCAAACGAACAGCGTGTATTTTTCCAGGTCAAACATGAATTGGCAACCCTAAACACACATCGCAGACGAGCTCTGGCTATCCTACATAATCGTCTTGGTGGTCTCGAGATTCGATTCCAACGTGACGTATACGAATTGGAACGAATTTATACCAAGAAATATTACAAACCATTGCTAGATTGTAGAGGCATACTTCTGAATTCAAAAACCAGCGACAAGTATGCGTATGTTGTATTCTTTGCATTTTAATAAGAATTTGGTTGCAGACCAAACAACAGATTGATATAAATGTCAACAAACTTTATTTTACTATATATTTTTTGCATATGACATGGTTACAGAAATATGTTTTAATCAGAGATGATGCCTCACTTCTACAGCCATCAGTGAATTTAAAGCAAATCGACTCTTGTTTTTCCGCTTTTGAATCGAACAAGGCAGACTTCAAAAAGTTAAAGCTGCATTTGCAGGCCATAGCGGATACCAGTGAGCTCTATTTTACTATTTCAACCAATATGATTCCGTTGATAAAGCGTATTCATTTGAAGTTTACTTATTTTCGTTATATACATTCTTCCAACTATGGTGTTATTATTAATATTTCTTACAGACCTTTGTTCCGATTTCTGGGAAGACTTCTGGCTGATTACCTTGCTCAATTCCGATTATCTTCTCCGTAGTTTAATCCACACCAGTGACATTCCGAAGCTGCGCTACCTCACTGACATCAACTGTGAACAGATTGAAGCATCCCAAGAGGAGTTTAAAAGTAATGTTTTACAAAAACAGTTAGAATACATCAATATCGTTTAACAAAGCGACAGCAGATGAATATACTGATTTTAACTAAAGCAGTTTTTTTATTGTATTCGAAGAAAGTATGTTGTAAAATGTCAATATCATGCATAAAAAGTTAAAAAGAGAACTAAAAACTTTTTCTGTAGAAGAAAATGTTGTTGGATTTGAACTACGATTCCAATTCCGCCCAAATCCTTATTTCACCAATCATGAAATTTGGAAACGCTACCTGATCGACCTAAATCCGGACGATGAAGATTACATTATCACACCCGATGACCCATCGTCACAAGAGCAAAATAATTCAACCACAATCAAGTACGACTGTGATGCTGATATAGAAGGTTGGTGGTGTTAAAATTTTCTAGAAAATATATAGATATGTATTTTTACTGTCTATATTATCTTATGACGTGCGTGAACGCAACCGGTGGCTGCCGGATAACTTATCTATGCAGAACACCACGTTGACACAACTTTAGGTCACTTCCTTGTATATTGGGTTATTTAAGTTTATTAGGGTAGTTTACTCATCTTTACCCCGTAAAAGAAAGAAAGAGCCATCCGACTTGCTTGCCTCCTGTTTCGACACCACAATTTTCGGCGGACATTTCCAGTAGTCCACATTTAACCCAGCGGGCAAATTTTATTTGGTTAACATATCTGCGTCCACCGAGATGAAGAAATGTTAAACAAGCTGATCGACCATAGCCTACGTGTAATAAGATCACTGACGGTACATATTTAACTAATTTTTTTTAAATAGCATTGACCCATTTCTCATTTCTGTATTTAGATTCGGAACACGAGGACAGCTCTACTGTGGGTTCAATAAGAAGCAAAAAACTTAAAAAGTTTGAATGTCTATTGGACTACAAGGGCCCACAAGTTGTTGCGATTTCAAGTTCAAAGATAGAATGGTTCAAACAAGCCGCTAGTAAGTGTTATTAGCTACCATTTTATAAGCATGGGGACTTTGTGAATTTTACACATTTTTTGTCCATTTTTTTACGTCAAACGCTTTAACAGAAGTGCCTTGTCTGCCCGAATCCCCGGAATAATTTATTAAATCGGAATAAAACTTTTAGATATGATCGATAACATGACCTTAATTTGACAAAATTCCAAATGTTGGGTTTACTTAAGGAAAATTCCTTAGACTTGTAAAATAGCAATTTACTTTTTTCATCAGTTTATTTTTAAGGATATTAGCGCCCAACATAATCACCCAAATTTAAATTAATTTTGTTGGATGATACACCACTTACCAAAGATGTTAAAAAGATAATCTTTTTTATTACATAGGGGAATTTTGTAAATATATTTTTGACCAAACGCATGGCTTGTCCGTTCAAAATCCATCAAAACGAGTTTTCAAATTGGAATAAAAGCATTATTTTAAATTTATTATTAACTGTACGTAGATAGAGTTCGATTTGGTAACTCAGAGACCCATTAATTTATGCTCGCAAAACAAAACGTTTACAATCTGGTTAAAACATTAAGTAATGTTATACAGCACAGCCCGTACACGATGCACGAATCTAACAAGAGTATATACTTTTTAACTCACAAGTTTGATTTGTTAATTCATGGACCCATTGGTTTCTGCATGCATAAGAAATTATAAAAAGCGTGTATAATATATATCGATGGTGTTTATTAAACCTGCGTGCACATGTATATATATATATATGTGTGTGTGTGTGTGTGTGTGTGTGTGTGTGTGTGTGTGTGTGTGTGTGTGTGTGTGTGTTACTATCAAAATATGTATTACAAAATGGTCGATGTGACACGGTGTTGTCGCTTTCTAGTTTTATTTTTTTGACTTCTCTTAATATCTTCTTGTTGTAGATCAATCAGAATCCGATGCACCTTCCGATTCTACCACACCAGGTCCGAAATCATTCTTTGATTTCTTCAAATCAAACTGGAATGAGAACAGCCCAACACCACCGGTCGATATCCAACAGTGAGAAACTAATGTTAGGGAAAATAAACAGTTTTTTCAATTGAATTAATTTCTATCAGGGATTACAAAGTAGGCGCATACATACGAGACGTTCTGATACCTAAAGGATACGCAATTTATAGAAGAAAGGTTAATGCGAAGCACGATTCAGGTATAGACTGTTCACCTAGGTCCTAGGTAAAACATTATCGACCGGGCAAAAATGTAATAAATATTGTAAGGTTCGATTTATTGTGCTTTCTGTTAGCGGAATCACCGATCTTTCTGCAAATATGTCAACCTATATTTTTTGTATTTAAAAGTGTATAAATAAAACTACATTTAAACAGCAGTTTAATATATTTTAGATTCTGCTATTGAGTCAAATTCCAACGATCCATCAGTTTCGAATGGCCGTAGTCAGCTTGAAGGAAATAAAACTTCCTGTGTCTTAACCAACAATAATCCGGACAGAAACACAGAAACTGCAATAAAGGACCCAAATGAATTAAACAGCCAAGGTCAAGTTCAACCTATTGAAAGTACACCCGTCTTAGATAAACAGCAGCAGAATATGGACAACAAAACAGCAGGCACCTTTTCACTCCCGCCACCTGAAAATATGTTGGCCACATACGATGGAGTTGACGTTGATGCGCCGTCTGGTACATCATTTAAGCCAACATCAACACAACCTTCGCCAATTTTATCAGATGAGAAATCTCATTATAATTCAGAAAAAAAGATGGAATACGATAAGATTGACGAAACAGATTTGAACAAGACAATTACTACAGACCCTCTTAAAAATACTAATGTTAATGTCGGAATTAATCGGAAGACAGTTTGGCCAGACTTTAACACAAAACAAAACTGTTACGATGCAGTCGACGATTCTGTACCAACACTGTACCAATTCTCTGGTTTTGGAGAAACATTAGATATTGATGAAGAAGTACCTGCGGCAAAAAAGCCCAAACTAGATTGTCAGCCAGCCGAGCAACAAACCCAAGAATACGGTCCAGAGGCATACGAATCAGTTTCCAGCTCCAGGCAAAGAATGGCGGGACTAGTGAGCCGAGTAAACAGCATTATTCGTCGGCAAGGTACAGCATTGAATCAGTCATAGATCGCGTTGATTCGAAACAAAATAAACCATAAACTCACGCAATATGACTCTTTAATTAATAAGGTCGCACTATAATTGATCATTATATGAAATAGTTTAGATTAATAAGTAAACACACTATGTTCCTTAAATATATGCCGCCAATTTTAGTCGAAGAGCAGGATTAATTCTAGGTTTTTATTTACCATTTCTCAGTCCTTTTTTAAAATAGACTACATATATTTTTTATTGCCGCGAAAAAGAGAAAACTCAATAATGTACAGCCTGTACGATCTTTAAGTTGTTTTATACAGAAAGGGGCTTGCCAATCCGATATGAAACTGAAAATCTAACATCAATTGAGAACGAGTTGTCCCATTTACGCGAAGTGATACGATATGATCAGGAAAGTGATATTGCGTCATCGGATCACGTACATTCAAGAGTGGGAGAGGCAGCCGATGACGAGTATGAATGGTGAGAGTCCAATGTTGTTGTTGGTTCTCCGAACGTCTTTAACCATGGCTCAACTATTAATTGTATAATTATTATCTGTGTATACAAAACTTTCAAAAACGTATTTTAAGAGCATTTTTGTTGTTGCCAGGTCAGAGTACAGTCATAGCGTAAACAGGGCTTTTGAGCGCATTCGATCCAATTTAAAGCGAGGAATAGCTCTGGAGTCGAACCATCCGTAAGTTCAAATCTAAACTTTTATTTTTCGCATTTTAATAATAAATTGTACTTTGTATAGATATGCATTTCATACAATTTAACCTAACAAAATGCGTATATTTTATATTGTAAAATCTAGAGACAAATATCAAATAATATATCCGATACCAGCCAAACCACCGAAGATGCTATTAGTAGCGTCCACCTATCGAAGGAATCGGATAAAGATTCACAGAAATTGTGTTACCGAAACGTCTCCCCCTATCCTAGCGATGGGGAAGTTGATGGTAGTGACGTCCTGAGCACCAGAGGCGAAACTCCAGAACCAGGTGACAATTTATCTGTTACGTCGTTTAAGTTGATGCTGGTTAACAAAGTGCAAATATATGTCACAGGGCATCTACTATTAAAGTAAATAGACTGCGTTTTTAGTGCTGATGTGGTTTGTATATACTACAAAGCGGTGTGCATGACGTTGCAATATAATTTGAACAGAAAACCCAAAAACAGATTAATACAATGGACACGGGCACTTGCCCTTTAAGTTGGAAGGTTGATAACAATTAATGTGATTTGTTTTTAAGGCGTTTAATTAATACTAATGTTTACATATTCTGATTTAATACAGTTACCGACGCCTGCGTAAACGCGGCAACTCCCAGTAGCTCGGATACCGAGGATGATTGTGGTATCCTTAAAATCCCGGAGTACGGTTTAAAACAACCAATAAGCAGTGCAGCTCCTCAATGTACAACCGGGCTTAACGATATACCTCTCCAACATAAAAGTAGGTTATTTTGTTTGTTGTTTTATTTGTTTTATTTATGGTGTTATATCCTAAATAATGACGTCAATATCTTGACTCATATATCAAATGATATAAGACAGAAAAGTAAGACGATTTACTTTTAAACAACGTAATACTTCATGTTCTTCTAGCTGACACGCATTTTTAAATATATATAAATTCTTATAAATGTCGCAAGTTTTAATAACATAGTAACACACAGTACCGGCGTATATTAATGTGTAATGTAGTGGTCCAGGGAGTATTGGTTAAAAACTTATTTTTGCCTTATTTTGTCGCCTTTGTTATACAATGAGGTATAATTTGGTTTAAATGTTATAATTGAACCCGAGGTGCAACGTCGATCGTGTTTTACCTAAGGCTCCGCGAAACGGATTGGTAATTCGTTTTAAGGAAATATATTAAATTTTATTAACTTTAAAGTAAAAAAGGAGTAATTGCGTCTACAAAGATACGAAAAAAGATAATAAGCTTACCTCATATGCTAAGTATAAGTAGAAAAATCGTAGGTCGAAAGCATTTAAACAGTAGGCAAATGAATTATATAGATTGTAACATATATAATTTGACAAAAAAGAATTTTAGTGGTTTTAAACTTTTAAAAATGTAAGCTACCAATGTCTATAATTGCGCAAAAATAATTTATAAAAAGAATAATTCAAAGAAACTGTATAATTACAGTCTCCTAAAAAAAACATTTGTTTAGTTTAGTTTAGTTTAGTTTATTTTTTGTTTCCACGATGAAAACACGAAGTGGGACTATCGGTAAAAATTTGGAAAACGGGAAAAAACGGCAAAATGACAGTCGTTAGAACACGTCTAAAAAAAGAAATAGACTATTAAAATTCTGTATAATTTGACGTGGCCGCTAAACCCAAATTTGGGTACTATTTGGTTTATTATATACTTTTGTAGAGGGTCTATAATGCTTGAACAAATCAAAACTAAATTATTGTCTCTATATTACATGACACACTGCAATTACTCCGATAACTTGACTGTAGGTATACGTGTTTTTTGACATATACCTTTTCAAAATTTAAAGTTATAAAACGCTGGCAAAAATGATTTCCTCATTTTCAGATACTGAAAGTGACGAAATAGAGGACCACGACAGTGAAGCGCCACCAACACCTACTGGTGAAAGCCCGTGTATACAACAGTAATCATGATACATTCCAAATTTGGGTTGAAAATAAAATAAACCATAATTCGGTGAACAAAAATCCCAGTTTATAATCGTATCGACTTATTGCCAATTATGCCTAGTTTTCTAACTTGTTACGTGCTGTGTGGTGTAATTTTGGTTTCGTTCAGAACACGCATTCTATATAGCCCGAGGGTGTCTGTACATAATGGATGAGTTGTTCAGTAAAAACAAGTTTTAAACAGTGAGAGAACGACTAAAGTTTGGTGCATGTTTTTAGATTATTATTTGATTTACAAAATTACCTTGCAACTAAAAGTAGGCATGGCAGAAAAAATAGTACTGTTTATATAAAACCTGTATTTAGACAAAAATATGTATTTAGACAAAAAAATATAGGATTTTGTAGGAACAATAATTTTTTTCATCTTTATAAATATTTGTAATTTACCATCCGTAGTACAACAAGGGAGTTGGCTTAGTAAGTAACATTTAGATGTAAAAAGATGGAAGAACCAAATTGGACGCTAATACTCTTGGTTTTTATCATTTCTTCCGCTCTCTCCGCCGTCGTTGGTATATTTTCCATATCTTATAAACGAGCTCTACCTGAACTGCCCCCAATAAGAGACCCAGCTAATAACCCTGGATCAGCACTGCCGGCTTTAAGCGGGCCATCTATTACTACATATCGTCAGTACCCGTTGGATTACGGGCCAGAAACCTACCCTATGGAGACAGTGGCGAGCAAGTCAAGTATAGATCAACAGATACATCCACAAGCAACTCAGATGACAGTGATGACTCAAAGAATGTAAAACACAAACTAGGAAACATGGTCGATACATTCTGTGTTTTACTATGTTGTATTTAAAACATCGGTAATATGGTAACGCGTTGGTTATCTTTGCATCTATTTATATATATTAGTTTCCAACACTTTATCCTTGTATGATCAAATCTAGTATTTTATACACATTGGCTATGGTACAGTTAAACGTTTACATACTTTCTAAAACTTCCTCTTTCATGTTGGAGTTTATGTCATTTATTAGAAAACGAAAGGTAATAAACGAAAAATTCACGTAAAATATGCATTTAAATTAAACTGTTTTCCGTGCCACCATCTTTCTAATACTTTTGAGGAAAAGTTTAGTTTTGTTACCACAGTGGACATGGTTTTCCACATTTGGATCGCTGAGACCTCGTTCCATTGGTAGCAATAAAAAACGCACCAGATCACGCTCGAAGTTGTACTGTTATAAGAATTAGCCACGGTAAGAAATGCATACTACTTTTTATATATATGCTCTAATCAGCATAATGACGTGTTATTATTTTCCGCATTGTTAAATGAAGAAAATAAAATGTACTTTACCTTTTTCATTGCGTCATTTATTACGCGAAATGTCGGTGCGTAATTATTATAAAACGTATTGGCATTCCCATGTATCACAGCAGCCCCATCGTTTTCAGCTGACGTGCACCACCTGTCTCGATATGCGTCAAAACAAAACTTGTGGTGGTAGTTGAACTTGCAAGGTAGAAAATACAACAAATCTAAAAACATAGTTTTAAACTCCTGAGTTTGTTATAAAAGAAAGAGTTGGCTTAATTTCGATTTACTTAAGGCATGTCTGTAAAAAAGATTGTCCAGGGTCTACGTAAATCCCACCAAAAGCTAGAATATTCACCTTGTGTATTTATAATGACGTTTTTACTACTGCATTTGCTACTTTCATTTGTTTGTTTTATGATAAATATTACATTTATCGTCATTATTGTAATAAAGCAGAAAGAGTAAAAAGATTACAGCTACCACAAGGAGAATATGATCAATTACTTGTTACCCACCACTGACCCCCAAAAATGGTTAATTTTACATTATTATGACAGGCTTTTGTTTTTTGTTATTCTAGGGCGTTGGAAATTCCACTGTAGTGTGTAAAATACCCACCAAAACAAAGTGTGTCTGTTTTTGTTTTAAATGACCTAAATTGCCAAAGCAACTGCTTGACAAAACGTGTTAAAATCAATGTCTAACCGTCGCTTGTATTTTTTGGTATACTTGGAAATCCTGTGGGGTTAGCCAAAATTAAGATTCTTGAACTTCACATTTAGTTAAAACGCGTGTTATATTTCATTTCGGTGACCATTTTAGTTTTTGTCGTCATGTTAAATAACAAGCTTAGAACAAGTGATTCAGTTTCCTGGGTATTTTAACCAGATTAGACAATTTCTAAACATTTTCGGAAGGAGGTAAAAATATATCAAAATCGATTTTATCTTTCGCTTGTGAAAAGTCGACGAAACTTACTTAGGTTTATCCTCAAAGAATATATCCTTATTGAAAACCTTGTTACCAAGCATAGTTTATTAGAGCTAACATAATGATCGTTCTCTATATTTTTTAAACTCACCTGGATTGAAGTGAAATACTACGTTAATCAAATTCTGGTCCCCAATCATATATTCCTTGTGCAATCTGTACAGTGGAAATAAAAGTTCTTTTTGCCAGGAGCTTTTCGTTTTTGATATATCTGGGTCCGTGGCAAAAACAGGTTGTCTCATTCTTGTCAAATTCATAAGAAATACCTAATAAAATAAAATTGAAAGAAAATCAACCAAATTTTGGTAGAATTTATTTGTGTAAAAAACCATGGGTACATATATAAACCAGGATTGTAAATAAAATGTATAATATCCTGAAAACATGTTTTGTTTATAGCATTTTATTAAGACCTCTTGATTGTGGAAGATCTAATAATAAACCATATGAACGGCAAAAGCACATACCCCAGAATTTACTTGTGTCTTTTTTCCATCTCGCATTTGTATGAAGTTAACATTCTCCGGTGGAACTTGGAAATTCCAACCAACTCGCGGAGCAAGTGCTGCAACTTGACGTTGATCGAACAAATTGAAATGATTCCATAAATCTTCCGGTGGGCTTAGAAATAGAACGTCGGAGTCGACGTAGAGTATAGAATCGATATTTTCCAACACTGTCTAAAAATGAATATTTAAAAAAAATAGAATCTGAAAGCATAAATCAACTGTAACACCCACCGGTAGAAATAGTCGAAACGAAGCACAAGGTCCCCACCAATTTTTCATCAATTTTAGTTCATTTGAATCGAGCGGGTATGACAAACGATGGAATGTCAAACGAATGTTCATGTTGGCAGAAAGTGGCCATTCTGAAAACTGTGTTTAATGACATTGTGACTAAGTAAAAAACAACAAACTTTGGCAATATTTAAAAGGGTAGTAAAAAAACGTTTACTGGATTAAAATAATTTTTAAGATAAGGTAAATATGATTTAAATTAGTTTCTACGTATGTGCAGTAGAATAATAATGTAATTCGCTTTGGAATATATCGAAAACTATTTTTTAAAACACTGTTATTACAGTACCCACATAAGTCAGTTAAAACAGAAAATTTGATTATCGCTGACGGGAACGCCTTCGTACTTTCACCGCGCATTCATTTTAAAGGGATTTACTAAACAGTAATGTTTTTAAAATTGTTCTTTAGGGAAATAGGCTTATCATATATGCCCATTTACAACTAAGGTACCTTTTTACGAAATTCATCTTCTAAGTTTTCAGTAAATATATGAATATTTAGTTTGGTCTTGGAAAATACGATTGCACTCTTGATCATGGTCGCTGCTTCGTTGACAATCTCCAGAGATTTCCCCCTGCAAGCTACAACCACAATGTGAATGACATCGGTTTGAGGTGTACGCAGAACATGTCCGGCGTTTGACCGAGAAGTTGAGGTAATTGAAACCTGCCTATAAAGGAATTGGGAATTGCATTTCATAACTGCTGATTTATGGACACATTCTTTAAAATCAATGACCAAGTTTAATAATAAAGTTATTTTCAAAATGGTTTCTGATTAATC
>CH002402.1:191458-204090 GCA_000149265.1 Ciona savignyi | reverse complement strand
ATTAAATGAACTTTAATGCGCCACACAAGACATCACAGCGGCTGGAAGCGTGTTGGACAAAAGCAACAACTCAATCATTGAAAGCCCTCACTCTGAATCGAATTTGGAAACCAACCACGGAATTTCAATTACAGTCGATGAATTTTCCGATGAAATTCTACCAAATAAAACGATACCCCTATCATCTAGCCCCAAAGACGCAGAAATCCAAAAAGAGTCCACCCCTACTCTCCCGCATCCCGTAATAGATGCAGCGTCCGTGGACAATCTTCCTGACGTCCCTGATTTCAGTGATGAAGTTTTGGATTTAAAACTGATCGAGATGAAACTAAGCCTCTTCACCTCTTGCTTAAGGATCTGCCTCTTCTGCTCACGGAAAACTGACCAGGTAATCTCAAGGTGTTCATAACACTACAGGATTTAAGTATCGGTGCCATCCTCTTTCTAAGAATATGACAATTTTAAATTTATAACTTTATACATTTACACATGCTATTTGTTAGCAGACGTGACATTTAATCGACCTGCTTATTTTATCTCTTTAGATATTGTATACATTTGTTATAAACGTCTTTGATTTGCAGGTTTGGTAAAAAGCAACCGATATATGTAAATATGATACGTGATCCTGTGGAAAGATTTGAATCGTTTTATTATTTTTCTCGATTTGGAAACGAGAGAGGTGGTGGTGGTGCAAGCTCAAGAATGAGCGAAATAAGACGACAAGAGGTCAGAAAGATTTTTTACATCTAAAACCATTGAATACATTTGTCTATTTTAGAGATCTGGTTTCGGGCGTAGAGCCATTTGTAGGCCCTGCGATACTCGATCGCTGGGTTTTCCTGTATAAAGAATAATTTTTTTTTCTGATACATTCTAACTCAAGTCCCCGACAATGACCCCGATGCATTAACGGCCATTATGGCATGTCGTTCTATCCACGACACGGCTATCACGTTTTACAAGCGATTCACTTCAAACGCATCTCCATTTCTATGTGATTTCTGTTCTGAATATTAAATCGATTCGGCGGCTCGAGTATGCGATAATTCGACTTTGAGAGACTTTGGCACATAGTATTGATTACAGCATTGGTTATGATATCACATTGACCACTTTTGTAAAAATTTCGTAAGGCTATAACAACAAGTATGAAACCGGTTTTCGTTTCCAGAAGGCTTATATTCGTTTCTGTTTGCAAAAAAACGTCATTGGAAAACTCAACAGCCCTTCGGCAAAAATGAGGCAAAATTAAAACCAGCCACAAGCTAAACGATTGTTAGGGTAATAGGGCAAGGCACTAACTGTGGTCACAAAGTAGACGAATGCCTGTGTTATCGAACATACATATTAGGATATATATTTATGTTTTATCCCTGTAAATGGGAAAATACAATAAGAAGTGTATTCACACGGGCAATCTTTAGATTACGTACATTAATTTTAAGAACAAATATAAGTATTGTGCTGGGTTTATGTGATTTTGGCTGAATTTCGTCTATGAGGGTTTCAATTGATTTCGCCTCTCGGCTGTCTGGTGTTCGCCCACGCTCTTACATTTTGACATAACCAAACAGATTTTTGGTGTTTCAGCTACGGGATTAACATGAATATTCTGTCAAAATAACATAAACATGAAATGCTGGTTAACACGCTATGGTTTAATTACTTTCTTGCAGTCCATAGACGAATGCATTCAGAGGAGACGACAAGAATGCATCAAGCCGTACTGGCAAGTTGTACCGTACTTCTGCGGTCAAGACGCAGGTTGTATGTAAGTAATACGTTGATTGATAGCATCCTACGTAGCCCATGTTTGCCTAGGCCTATGGCCTATTAATATATGGTGTTATTGCATTTTAGGACCAGGTCTCAGTGGGCTGTCGAAAAGGCAAAGCAAAATATCAAAAAGAATTACGTGTTTGTAGGCATCCTAGAAGATCTGGATAACAGTCTGAAAATAATGGAAGCCATCCTGCCATCTTACTTCAATGATGCTCTGCATGTTTATCATAATCCGGTTAGAATTAGTCTAAAACTATAGCTTTGAACCAAGCTTAATAATACCTATAGATATTATAGCAAAGCGTATGTTGTTATCGACTTATAACGTATTTCTTCTCCACCAAATAAGGAGCCATAAGCATTATACCGTGTATCGTATATAACTTTTTAATCCACTATTAACCGTTTGACAGGAAAATGAACGTATGAAGCACGAGACCCACACCCGCAACAAAAAGGACACATCCACAGCAGCCAGAGATTTCCTTAAGAGTGAAACAAGCTTGAAACTTGAGTACGACCTCTATGAGTTCGTCAAGTCGGAAATGGAAAATCTCAAAAGCATACTGTTCTGAAACATAATGATTATTATTATCGTTTGAAGATTTGGGCTGCTCAAGCATGATAAAGGGATGTGGAAGGAACAGAGAAACAATCTTTAGACCTTTAAGTTATGCATAAACAATGCTGCAATGCAAAGACTGTGATTCGTGCGTAACACACTGCAATAGCTCTGGGCGCGAGGTGATCAGACGATTACCCGTGTGTTAACGCCCTTGGTTTTCCCATTGGCGGTAAAAACCTGAATATTCTTATCCAAGTCATACTTTGTGGCATTTCTTTTATAGTAATGGTTGGGATTGGCGGCTCTGAATATAAGAAGAAAAGTGCACAAGACTAAAAATTATTTTCTCAGTACGTGCTAAAAAAAACAATAGGCAAAATTAAATCTCGTAAAAAAATACTGTACGTTTGTTTTGAAATAAATAATTTTGTAAGTTTGTATACGATGTCTATGAAGTGTAACCTTGGTGATTTTAAACGCGAAGAGAATGTTGATGATTTATTTTTCTCAAACGACAGGCAAATAAAAAACGGAAACTATGAACGTTAATAATCAAACAGACAGAAAAAATAAAACTGTAGTGTTAATTTAAGTATAGTTTTGTACTGATACATTGCAATGCAGCTTTATGCAACCTTTATTATTTTTAATACTTGTCTCCAAGTTTTACAAGTATTGTCTACATAATTTTATTTTAAATTTCCAGGCCAAAATGGCTTCAACCCTAATAAATGTAGCTTTATCAAGTATAAGGCTGCCTCATGCATCCTATTATGGTAACATTGATGCCAAAAACCCAGTCATTTGTGCTTCAGAAAAGGAAATAAAGGAAGTTTTGTCATTCTTTTTGAAAAATAAGTCAAACTCAAATACCAAAAGTGGCAAAGAAGAAGCATGTTCAAGAGGGTAGGCTTAATTATTTATCATTATATGTTTTGTTCTGTATAAGAAGTATGGCAATTGTAGGCACCAGAATGAACCACTATAAAAAGCCTGACATATTCCAGTATGGAAAGTACGGCAGCTGCACACTAGAGTTTTTTTTCCTGCGTCTTTGCATACTTGGGTGATTTTCACACATGAGCTGGCAGCATAAACATCATATAACTTCCAACAAACCTGTAAACCTACCTCTGGACTTCGGGTAAACTGTCAGTACTTTTTGTTATGTAGATAGATATATTAGCTGACGGATACGATAGATTTAGGATAGAATAATATGTTTGTTTTAGATTTTTACAAAATAGTTATAAAAAGAGATTGTGTGCACACTTAAAGTGTGCACATTTGGACATTTGCACACTTAAATATTAGATGCGTGCACACTCGAGATCTCGGCGAAAATAACGAACTTTCCATACTGGGACATATGCACGCAGAAGATAAAAATAAATGCATGCCAAACCCTGTTAGTTGACCAGGTAAAATGATTTAAATTTCTAAAAGGTAATTATTGATACTGGTAAGTGAACTTAATTGGGTTTTGTTGTCCTGTAGAAAAAAAATATCAGCAATATAGAAAAATGTTGAATCTAATGTATATGATGAGGTAGATAAAAATTTCATTACTGAGCAGTTTTTAGAGAAATAGAGCTTTGGCAACAGTGAAGTTGTTTTGTTAACTAATCACAGTATTTCCACAGTTGATGTTTATCAACCTGTATTTTTCTTGATATGCCAGGCGGAGTATTTATCGGCTCATTTAAACTCAATTTAAGATGTTATCCATTAAATAAGAAAGAACAAATATGTTATTTGTTCATTTTTGAGAGTTTTTGCATGTGTGGTCTCTTAATTAGCCACATGCTGAGATTTCGTTTAAAGCAAGTTACCCTCATTTTGCTATGCTAATCTAGAACCATCCAATGTCACCTTAAATCACGGAGCAATGTTAGAAAATTTTTAAATATACCAATATAAAAACATTATTGGTATAGTTGTTTTAAAAAAAATTATTTAAATCCAATTAACAAGACAACAGGAATATATCAAGATTTATTTTATAAAAAAAAATATTTAGGTACCATATTGTAAATAGGTTAAAACAGTATATCAAAATTTATTTCTATTTTGTCCAATATCACAACAGTTTACGGTAAGCTACTAAGAAAATAAACTTGATGCTTCTTATGTTCATTATTCTATTAAAATACATTTAAAAATTATTATTATTTACCCAGAACAAATTGGTTATTTGATATATGGAACAAGTATGAGCCAAGATTACCTCTGCCTTTGTTCTTCTTTAAACTGGTATCAGTTGGTGACACACTACGTGACCATGGCATACACGATGTGGCAAACCGGCAATGTTACCAACGTTATCTGATCACTAAATATGGAGAAACCTGTCTGAGCAAAATTGAAAATTTAGAGGTTTTCAAATCTCTTTATTTTGATCCAAAGCAAGACAGTGAGGAGTTGGTTTTAACATCAAAAGCAGTGCTGGTAACATTTATTATATTCATATAGCAGAGTTTAGTTACATTAGACTGTATGTTGTTTGTACACTTCATTTTTTGAAATTGTTAATGTTATTTTAGTGATTGTGTATGAAAATTAGAACCAAATTAATGCATAACTTAATTAATAATTGGTGATAGATGTGTAGTTTATTCTAATAAAAGCAAAAATGCATTATGTGACAGATCACTATAGAAGTTGATCATAAGTCGAGTGGCCATAGCAATAAACACATACGTAATTGATCCACCAGATTAAACCAACATGAGAGGGGTGAGGTTTAGGGTTGCTAGAATTGGATTTAATCCATTGCTATGACCTTAAATGCTGGAACTTAAAAAAAAGTTTTTCAATTACATAAAAATAAAAATAAAAAAGTTTATTTTTAGATTTTTCTACATTCCTGAAAAGAAAAAAAATTAACGAATCGTTATATATTTTCAGGGAATGCTCATTTGTGAGTTTGAGAGTGAACTACAATTGGATACAAACCTACAATCTGTACAATCATTAAAGAAATGTCAACTCATATTGCGATGTCTTAGGACATTCACGCAGTGCTTATTGGCTCGAGAAGAATTATGTTGGGTTCTGTTTAACTGCACCATAGTGATCTATAGGATTTGTAGATCACTTATGTCATCAGGCAACTCTTTAAAGGTGTAGTTTCTTAATTCACATTTTAATACTATTGTGCTTTAAATTGTTGTTTTTGCATATGGTTAATAATAATAATTATAATTTTACCAAAATATTTTTAGTGCTTTAATTTCAACTAGTTTGTAAAGTAAATGCAGTTAAAAGTGAAAAATGTTTTCTATATTCGCTTATATAACATTGTTTTTTATCCCCCCAGTCCATTGAATTCCTGGTGTGGGGAGCCATGTGCATGGAAAGTTCATTGCCCCTTCTTGGCATCAAATATTTGAGTTGGAGAGTGACCATGTATTCTGCTGTGTGTCTAGCATACTATGATTGTAAAGCTAGCCAACATGCTGAGGTATGTATTGTTTGGTTGTCAGACCTATACCTTTTAACTTTTTTCTTTTTCACATATGGATTTAAAAGGTAAGACTCCCATTTGGTTAATGCAATGACTCCATATTTGATATTTTTATTCTGAAATCATAGTTTATGTGATTTTCAGGCATTTGCTCGTAGAGCACTACAAAAGCTGCAGGAACTCAGTGAACTCCAACATCTGAGTGATGAACCTGAGAGTGCAGAAGCTCAATGTATTTTCAGAGAAGTATTTCCCTTTTTTTGTTAAAAAAGGATTTATGTATTTGTCCATCTACCCGTATTACTTCGCTCATTGACAAGATTAGTAAATACCACCTTATAATTGTACACTTTGACACTAGCAGCATCACAGATTAATTGTCTCGCAATTCTCTATCGGACACAAACTTGCCAACAGTTTGTTCTTGCCTGACTTCGTATTTCACTCAATTAGCCATACTTTAATCATATTATGAAATATCACTTAGTCTTAGCAGAAATAACCATTGTTATACTCACTGTAAAATAGCACATGTATAATTGTTATTAAAAACATGATCATCATTCATCTGACACAGTTCATGATGATATAAAGCAATTTTCAGGCAGTGGGGCTGTGTATCAAAAATTAAGAAATCCAATTTCATGTTAGCTAATGGACACTTTAAAACTTGATTTATATTTTTATATCTAATTGAGTCTTATTAAAACTACATCACTTCATTTAATTAATCCAGGCTTTTACGAGCGAAGAAGAAAAACAAAAAACATATAACACTTTATATAATACACCTTATAAATTCTTTTCTGAATTCTGAATTTATTATTCACATTTTAGGCTACCGCTAAAATGGCTTCTATGGTTTTCAAACGAAGTGTTTATGAAACAAGAAGAAAGCCGAAAGGATATTTACGACCCAAAGTAAAAAACAACCTGAAAGATGCTGCCCAGGTCAGGTTACAGATCTTAATCTCACGAATAAAAAGTTCAAAATTTTTCACTTCGACTACCGTAGAGACTTGTTTACCCAAATACCTTATCCCTGCTGTTGGTTTAACAAAATCACAGTGAATGAAAGAAATAGGGGCGTTTATTAAACAGTCAATCTTTAGATTACCCACTATCGGCAACTATTACAGTGATTATAAATGTAACGTTTTTTTCTGTTAGAATTTAATTGTGGTTTGTGAAGTCATTTGTATTGATAGTTCTTCCACATCAAGTGATTTGTTTGATTTCTCAAGTTTAGATGTTATGATTAGTGGAATTGCCTTTGTTGCAACGCAATTAGATATCACCAACCCTAGAGTAGATAGCATCTGCTTAGGAATGTTTCGCATTTAATGTAAAAAATTACATTTTGATTGATTGTTAATCGGTTCGATGTTATAGTGCTGACTATGTCACTTGGTAAAAATGTAGTTGTGAAGTGTTAAATTATACAACCGTGCAACATATAAACATAGTGCAAATAAAAAACTTTCATTTTTTTAATGTCAAGCAGATGTCATGGCCACGAACTGGAAGTGAAAAGTTGCTTAGTGACATGTTTGAAGGTGGTGCTGCACAATTCATGGCGATATTAGAAGCTCTTTCGAGTTCCCACAGAAGAACTCTACACACAGATGTGGCGTCCAATGATGCGGATATCATGGAAGTTACTGCTGAGCTGTTTTTCGCGGGAAAAGAAATTATTGCAGGTTATTGTTAAAGAAGAAGAAATGTTTGATCATGCTTTTGTATAAAGGTGGACTAGTCTGTATCTATGGTATTACTAGATGCATCAAATCCAGTGTTTCAAAAATAATAAGTTTATTCAAAGATTAATTTTTTTAATATTCCTAATATGGATATACTTGTACTTTAGGTGGCGGAGGTAAAAGTGGGAATATGGCAAGTGGGGCGGATCATTCAGTTCTGGCTGGGATAAGACAGGATATGTCACTGAAAGAAATGGCTGCAGCAGGTTTGATAAACTGTTTTTAATGATAAAAAATAATGATAACTATTCAATACAAGACAGCTACTGTTTATTTGTTTTGTCAGTAACATGCTTTCATAACCTACCATCCTGGTAATAGTACATAACCATGCCAGGATCTTTGGGATATCGCCCACAATGAATTAACACTTTGTTTCATCCAGGTGAAGATGGAGTCACATTAGACAGTGTAGTTTGTTTTATCAAGTTGGCGTTTTGTTATGAGCAATGGACAACCTTTAACAACTTACTTGACTGTGCACTTATATACATCAAAGTGAGTGCTTTTGTTATTAAAAGTGTAATAGTTGACAAAATTCCACCTTTACTTACGATATAACAAACACAAAGATTCAATTTAGTTACATAAAAAATAAAAAAAACATGTGTAAGGCTATCATACTTATGCAAAATTAAATGTTTGTTTGCTAGCTAAGAAAGATTGAATATAAATTTAGTTGAATAATATTTAACTGATTTAGTAAAAATGAAACCCAATTATATACCTACAGGTTTCAGATATTTCTGAGTTTTAAAAATACCGTATAAATTTAACCGATATAATCATTCAATTTGTACAAATCTTGTTAATATTTCCTGTGTTTTTAGAAATCTGGCGCCCATGTGTCTACTAAAGGTAACGCTGAACATACTGGCACTGAACTGTGCCTTGCCTTACTTCTGGTCATGGAGAGAGTTGTACGTGCTAAAGTCCATCGTGTACACACTGCCGCTAGTGGCTCTGTGCTGCCATCTGCTGGTGAAGATCTAAGCGAAGTCCCCCCTCCAACACAGGGATCAGTTAGATCAGTCCAAGTAACGGATGATTGTCTAAATTTGGCCGAAACCGTCTACTACTGCATCAATGAACCAACACTCTTCATGTCCCAAGGCCCAGATGGTGATACTTTAATAGACAGGTGGGAGCAGAAATACAAAGTTTACTGAAAGGTCTCTGTAATAGTTACATTGCAACAGTTCCAAACCAAATATTACAGGCGTGTAAGAAATCAACTGTTTGTGGTGCTGTATATTTTGTCCCATAGCAATTTATTTTTTGTTACTTTATGTACAGCAGCGACCCGCAAAATGTAATATTTACAGCTTCGATATTATTAGTACAGCTTTGTTGTATAAGTTATATTTCTAATGGTGGTTTCCAACTCTCAGTGGGTGTGATGAATATTTAAATAATTTTCTCATATTTTTTGTTGTGACTTTTTTCCAAAGACCCTTTATTTTAGTCATGAAAAAAATATTTAAAAATATGATTTATGTGGGTCCATTACAATTAAACCCACACAGCATGAATTAAATTTAAATTCCATGTGGATTCAATACTATGTGAGTTCTGTCTGGTGGGTTTGCACTGGTTTGTTTAAACTTGTGTGGTTTCTGTACCATGCAGGTTTACTGCTCTAAGTTCTATCAACACATTGACTTATTTCAAACTGTATTTATAAGAAAATAATACCTAATTTACCGTCAATGAAGAGTAGAAACAGCTGTTCTTTTATTGCCTAAACAAAATGATTTTTTTATATTTCAGGGACATGATTATTGATGCGAGCCTTTTGCTTTGGAATAAATGCAAATTGGCTTTGGGTAAATTTCTCATGGGAGCCAAAAGTGATGTGGCATCTGCACTGCACAGGACTGGAAATCCTGGAAAAGTAAGTAACAAATAAGTCAAATTTGAGAAATTTATTCTAAAAAATAAAAAAAAAACTTAGCAACAATTTGGGATCGCTTTTTATGACTTGTTTTAGTTTAATGGTTGTTCCTTCGATGACAGTAAGGTACATTACATAGTTAAATTATAAAAGAAGCAAAAAACTTAAAATAAATTATACATTGCTATAGATACAAATTTACAAAAATTGTAGAAGTTTTTCTACAAAACAGTACTTTCACCTTAATTTTACAGTGGCTTCATGTACTGAACGTGGTTCACTCTTCACTTAAATGGGCTGGAATATCATCTGTGGACCCAGTGTTAATGGCTGAAATAAGTTTACGACTTGCCCTTGCATTAGAAGCTGTGGCTAACTCAGAAACTTACAGTGAGTACCGTTTTATAAATACTTAATAACTGAACTTAAAGTAATTGTTCTTTTACTACTCCTGCTTTTGTTCCATCTTTTCCCAGATGCAAGGTTCAGTGACGAAATGGGGGAGGGGTCCAGGTTATCCTTGTATTCCACAACAGAAGTGTCAGCGGGCAGTCAACTTGCCAATGCTATGCAGATTTTAAAAGATGCCTCACAGTGCATCGCCATTGGTCAATCCAGCTTGGCGAAACATAATGCAGAACATGTAGCTGATATTTCATGGATGCGAAATATTGAACAGGTCAATTAATTGATGTTTGTCCCTTTCGTCCAAACTTGTCCTTTTCGTCCCATTGTGTATTTTCGACTTTAAGACTATGGTGTTTGGATCTTAAAGGTACCAAATTTAAACCTCTCTTTATTACTTTTTTTAAGTCTTGTCAAGGAAAATTCTAATGTTTTAATTTAGTGAATTTAAATGTTTTTTTTTTAAATATGAGGTAAAAACAAATCAACAGAATACAAATAATCCATTCATCCAATGCATTATAAAAAAAATCTTTACCGTATTGCCCATGCAGGTTGACCTTGAAATATCCACCACCAATGCTTTGATAAGGGACCTACATGTTGAACTACTGGTGGTGCATCATCGTATAGCACTCAAGTTGATTGACAGGCAGCAAAATCAAACTACTCAGATTGACAGTGGACTTACTGCAGCAAGCAGCAGACTGGCTGCAACAGTGTAAGTTGTGAGGTAGTGATTTGTGTCTTTTTGTAACAGACTTTATTTTTTTTATGAGTTAAAGTATTTATTTTTGAGAGCAGTACAAAGGTGATAGTCAGCAATATGATTCAGTTTATTTAAGAAATTTGGTTAAAAATACACTACTTTATTTTGGCTATCACCTTTTTAATTTAAATTTGTCACAAATCCATGCTCTGAATTATTTGTGATTACTTTATTAAATAACTCTTACATGGTTTAGTTTCCAAAGCTGAAACCCAATTAAATTCCCCATGATTTTTTTCAAAAAATTCAGCAGTTTGTGCTTCTTTCAGTTTTATTAAATTTAGTACAACCTATTTGAAGCCACTAGGTTCACACAACTGAATAAACTAAGTTAATTATTTTGAACCTTACAGTCAGACTGGTGATGTAGAAACCAATATCAACAAGTTTGTTGGAGGCAACTACATCTCAAAATCCATACTGCTTATGCAGAAAGCTAACCAGTTAAATCCAAGTGACCCAAAAGTGACTAAGCTGTTGGGTAACGCTGTGTCTGCTCTCAAGAAAGCTGAAACAGAAGAAAAGCGGTAAAATATGACATAATGTATAATGACGCCTGTGTTAATTTTAAAATACATAAAAACACTGTAAGCTTAAATCTAAACTTAAGTCATAAGGGTACCTAACTACAATGCCAACTTTACACTCATTATTACGACAATGTCATAGTGTCCTAATATGACATCTACATTAAATTCAGGTTATTTGAAGACAGTTGGATTAGACTTCACCAACCCACTGAGCCAACCCAGGACATCATACCACCGTCTCCCATTCTACTAAGTCGATCCCATGAATCTGTCACTTTTAAACCAAGTCCTTTCAATCCAGAATCTAAGGTTTGTTGATTATGTTTATTCTGTAGCAAATGACATTTTGTCATCAGGTAATTGATTTATCCTTGTTAAGGTCGTTAAAAAATAAAAACAATTTGGATCAAGTATTCATAAAACAACTGTGTCTGTATAAACACAGCCTGGTTAAGTATTAAAAGAGGAAAGTTATCTCACCCAAATGACATCAACATATCGGAATTGGACGAATATGGTTCTCCCATCCACATTAACATAGTATGGATTCCTGTGCTACACAGATTGACATCACTTAATTTTAGTTTAAACCGTTATATATTTTGCCAGGTCTTTAAAAATTATGCTCACATTCATGTATTTTCACAGGTAGCATGGTATCGTATATTTGGCAGGTTAGCAGCAGGTTCCAATGTAAAAGTACGGTTGAACGACTACTTTCTACCAGGTGTGTAATAATGTATTACAAGTCTAATGGTACATTATACATGCTTTTACCATAATCAAAACAAAACCTATAGTAATGTAAATTATTTTATTGTTTAAAAATAGGTTATTTCGTAAAATAAAGCAGTTTAACAAAGGATAAAAACTCGTATTGTATTTGGCAGCTAATACTTTCTGCATGTAACATTAAATGTAACTATGAATTGTCTTCTTTCATATTCCTTTTTTTAAACTTAAACACAAGGTCTCTATTTTTTAAGTGTTGCAGCGTCACATTAAAAAAAAACAAGTAGTAAGTAAAAAAAGGTAATAGAAATATGAAATGACGATACACAGTACAGTAAAATGAATGATATGAGGTCTATAAACAAAGCGAACTTTTTTATTTAATTAAATTTGATTGACTAGTGGATCACTTATACAGTTTTAATTCCACCCAGGTACTGGGGATGAGGTTCCTGCTGGAGATGACTGCTTGCTCAGAGTGAATGGTTTGGAGGCAAACCAGCGATATCTATTCGCTGTGGCTGCTTATACCAGTGATGGCAGGTTGATAGGAGGAAGTATTGGAAACACAAGTCATTCTGTAGTGGCGTGTCACCCACCTTCTATTCTAGCAACTTGGGGACATCTGGCACAGGTAAATAGAATGTTAAACTCTTTTAGATTTAGTGTTATGTGCAAGTAAGCAAAAAAATATTTTTTATAAAAATATTTATTTTAGCTTTTAAA
>CH002402.1:166769-191358 GCA_000149265.1 Ciona savignyi | reverse complement strand
TTGTAAATCAAAATGTTAAGCCAAGAAATCAGAAATTAAGTTTAAATACAAAACAAATGAAACGAAATGTCCCAATAATTTTATATAAAAAATTACAGGCTTTACCTGTGCTATAAAAAAGACTAACACATAATAACTCACTGTGCATAATGTAATCAAAATATATATAAACAAATTATATTGCATTTAACACACTTCAACCCAACCACGGCCATAAGGTAATTAAATGCTGTAATATCTTCATGTTTTTCATACCCAACCAGGGATAAACCTATCATATTTTATTGATTTATTTATGTTTTTATATTAACTTTAGTAATGGCATTTTTATGTAATACTTTTGTTAGCAGCTACCAACAATTTAATTTCTAGGTCAGTTACAAGCTTGGGGCGCTTGATATTTCGAAACAAGCTTGCTCGGTGCTTTGGGATCATTTTGTGCAACCTCAGCCAATGTTGTCTGATGAGGCATGGACCAGTACAGCGCGCAATGATTATGACCTTAAAACGTATCATATCAATGAAAATATTGTCCTGAAATCCTCTCCAGTTTTGTTGCGCCATGCTCTGACATCTGTGTTTGTAACTGTGCAAGCATCAGTTCACAAGAATTCCTTATTCTGTGATAAATTGTGTGATAATGGTCCCATATTACCGAGTAAGTAAAGTGTGAGATTACTGGGTAAATGTACTAAATCGCTGGTAAAGTTATTAAGTCTGAACTACAGCCAGATTATATTCTTATACCGTTTATCTAAATTAAGCAAAGTCGTTATACCTTCCCACCCTATGTTAGATAGATTAATAATTGTATGACATGCTAAAACAAACTTGTAAATTCTATATTATTTACTACAAAAATGTATAAAGTGTATGCTATCAAAATTTTGAATATTTCATAAAATGGAGAATTTTATCAAATTTTAGAAAAAAGCTTTGTCATTACAGGTCAGCTGAACAGATTACAACAGTGTGAACAAATGTTGGTGGCAATGGAACTATCTTGTTGGTTGAATGATGCCCATACATTACTACAAGCTGCCATACAAACCTATGGCCTAATAGCGCCAATCATACAAGCAGAGGTCTCAGCACAACCTATATTACAGGTAAGGGAACATAGTGGATATATTTGTGTATTCATAATGGACATGTGCATGATTTTGCATTCATTTCACTTATGGTTGTCGGCGTTTAATAAATGTTGCCTTAAATTAGTGGATGTAAAAATTAACTTTGAAACATCACCATGGACACATGGTTCGGACCTGATGGTTTTTCTTAAAAGTCCCATCGCAATCTCATCTCTGAGAATTAGTATCTTGACATTGTAAATTACTATTTTAATCAACTCTCATCTTAAAATATCTTATGTTGTTTATTTTGACAATTTGTTTTGTAATTTCCCACATGCAGGTTGCGGTACGCTGCCACTGTGCACTGCAAGAAGTGAGCAACTTATTACAGCAAAGAAGATCCCAAATTATCACAGAATCACTGCATCACATGGTAGCTGTGCTCACCAGCTATATTGCAAAGGTGTGGTTTATTGGTGGAAGCCTTTGAAAAATTTATCTATGATTATTATGGTTTCCTTATGGAAAAAGCACAAATCTAAAGACTTAAACAGCATTTTAAACAGCAAAAAATAAATGGATTTTAATATTTTTACCTTAAATCTCTAGATACCCAAAATTGCTTCATTTAGTGATTAGTCTTCATCTTGTTTATTTGATTTGAAATTTTAAGAGATTTTACTTAATATGTTATGGCTGTGGGCGTTTAATAGATGTTGCCTTAAATCAGTGGATGTAAAAATGTATCCGTATCGGAACCATTAGTTTTTCTAAATATTTTTTAATAAACTTCAATGTTTGTCCAGGTTGCAAAAGACCTAGGTAAGAACAATGCAGCACTGTCGATTATTGAAACAGGAAAGCAAATATTGAGGGTTGAGCATTCACTGGTTGTTACGGAAAATGGTGCATTGGATGATGCATCTGCTCTGAAGAGAAGCAAGTATGATCATGCATGTTGTACTTTTCATACCATTTTTCTTAAAGCAGTTCTTAGGACCTGTGTTCTGTATCTGATAATGTTTAGAAATATTAGTGGAAGTATTTGTTTATTATGTAAATACTTAGTACTATTCTCAATGTATTTTTAGTAAGGGCTGTAATATATAAAATCTCTGCAAAAACACCTAATCTGGATTAAGGCATACCAATTTTTTGTCAAAACTCAAACTTATATTACCAGGATGAGATTTAAACCACGACACTTATTTACTTAACAATTCCTCTCTTAGCTTATTGTACAAAGTTGTACAAACTGAAAATTGTTCAAAATACAGATCCCGGAAAGGAAACACAGTTGAAGTTTTCTCCAACCAAGAGTTGGCTGCTCTGGAAGAAAGGTTAGCGGAGTTGGTTCGAGAGAGCAAAGCAGCAGATGAACTCACTGGAGCAGAGGATGCTCCTCAAGTGCTTGCTCGGATCACCAAGATGAGACCGATCGTCGCATATCGAGAACTCGGCAAGTTCAGAAGACGAACAAGATTTATGGAATTCTTTGTTAATGTGAGTGGATTATTTTTATTCTTGTGGATTATTTTTATATGGCAGAATGGTCAATGATAAAGATTAAATTTATATTAATCGGACCTTTGGCTTAAATTCTGATAGTTTAAACCTAACCAGTGTAAGGGCATTTTAAAATTTAAAATTTATTAATAGAACAGTTTTTATAAAAGGGCAAAAAATTAAAATTTTGATTTAAAACCTAGATATGCTGTGATATGAAAATATCACTTGTTTAACAATGTCATAGTGCTTGTTATTGTTGTTGTTGATTCACAACTTTAAATCACATTGGCTAAAAGTAGCTTACACAGATTCATATCACTAAATATTGACATTTATTTCACTAATTATTTAATATCTTAATTGCTTAAACTGCTTAATTTTTTACACAAAGTTTTTTAAAACAAATTGGTAAAAAGTCGAATATATTTAGGTTCTGCGAAAAGCTTTACGACTTGAACAGATTGACCTGGCGTTGGAATGGTCCCAAGATGTGATCACGTTTCTTCGAAAAAGGAACGAGACTTTAGTTGTGAACCGAGCTGTGCTAAGCAAACAACCGGGAGGTGTAGCTGTTCAGGGGGATGACGCAAGAAAATATGCTGCAGCAGTTGTTGAATTTTCCAATGAAATTCCGAAAGCAAACAGGAAAAATGAAGCAACCAAAACAAAGCAACGGTATTTTTTTAATTTGTTTCGTGTATATTCTGTTACAATCTGTGCTATTCTACTATGACACTTACAATTTGTATTAATAAATTTTTTAAAGGTGTTATATGCGTTTTTCTAAGTGATAATGACTGTTGTTTTTAACCACCACAAGTATGAATATTTAACCATATTATTTTCTAACCTTTGCCTGAATAAAATGGTGTTATTTTGGGTGCATTTTAAGTGCCATTGTTATTTTCCTTTGAAAAGAAAAATATTTTTAATCTCATCGATCTAATCTTCCTAGTGAGAAGCAAAAAAAGTTGGCTCTCCTGCGGAAGAGGAGTGGGGAGATGGTGGAACAAGAGCAGGAGGAGGCAGAGCGGAGAGCTCTTCAACTTCTGGAGCGTCATTTTGTTGACTTTTATCGAAATTCCTTCAAAAAGAAGAAGCTGAGAAGAGTGAGATTGTTGTTATACAATCACTCTATACATAATATTGAGCATTGTATTATGATTGCTGTGAAATAATGATTGGGACTAGAACTAGTAAGGGAAAATATTAGTTTAATGTAAATTAAGTCTTATAAGATCTCATTCTTGATGATGTTGTTGTAATATTGTCCTGTTGTAACAAGTTCTCATCTCTTCCATACAGTTGACAACAGAAGAAATGCCATGGAGAGCTGAGCTCAACCACATTGTAGCTCTGCTTTATTCCAATGTTTTTCTCGGGAAAGTGAAATCCCGGAACGAGATGTACGGCATTAAAACTCCACTAGGTAGCACCGTGGATTTCTTGAACCAGGTGGGTATTTTGTTTACCACTTTTCTTTTCGAAGTAGGTTGATTACCTGATGGTGGTGACTTTGCCAGTTATTATTATTTTAATTGTTCTGAGTTAAGAAATTATATTTGGATTTAAAGCTACTCAGATAGAGTTATTGTAGCACAATTGATCATAGAATCTAAGGTTTTTGCACTAATATACAAGCATACCCTATCAGAATAATATGTTAATTTAAATTGGATTTTGTTTTTGTTTTTTTGTACTGCTGACTTACATAGTGTGAAATTAGGTAAATTATTGAGTTAAAAATATTTAGAACAATAACTTACAAGGTTTAGATCTACATGGATATAATTTTCGGTTGGCAGTGTAAATCTTTAAAAAATAATAACAAAAATGTTAGGTCAATTCAAAAGTCAATTCGCCATCGCATGATTTACTAGGTTCTGAGAATTTTTTATATACATTCCGATTTTTTATAACAAGTTTATTAGATAGAATGTAGTATGAATTAATTAGCCAGTGTTACACAAAATCAACATATTACACAGGAATGGTGGTCTTACAACACAAGTGGTTCAATAGTAGTAGGTTGGAATGATGGTGGCAAAATAGTACAAACTGCAGATGAAGAAAGAGATGATGCAATGTTGAAATCGCTTGAAAAAGCAGCATATTTGGCAATAACTTCTTCACTGGGTAAGTTAAAATTTTTACTTCACATAAAAATTACTTCACAGAACTTCACTTTTAAATAGGGCCTGGCATAAAATTTAGCCTCATATTTTTGCCATACAATACCGGTATATATATTTAGGGAGAAAGAAGGGTAATCTTGATTTGTTTGACCCCCTAGTTTTAAACACAGTTGCTGCACCTCTTCCATCAAGTGGACCCCAACCAACTACAGACGAGCATGGAGTGACTGGGTTGGACACCCCTCGTACACAGCGCACCAACTCACCCGAATCAATAGACTCCACACACACGATGGATCCAGAAGTAGCCGCTGTTCAACCATCAGTGATAATTGACACATTAAAGGTAATTTAAAGTTTTATATGCATCATTGTAAGGTAGTTCCTTGACCTAAAATTTTCAATATTTAATTAATTTGGTATGTAGTTGTTTATACTTTTTTATAAGGTAAAAAAGGTTTTAGTTTCTTTCTAATAGTCCAGTTGCTGTTACTATTATAATAGCGTTGATGAGATAATTTTTTAAACAACTGGTTCGAAATCACTAGTAATGATGTAGCTGTATCATATAGTTGCTTATGAATGAGAAACTGGGCATACACAGAATCAATTCAAAAGGACAAATCTTTCGCAGGTGACGATGCTTAGTTTCAGACGAGCTTTAGTGCTAGCACACAGAGGAAATCACTGGGCATTGTTGCAAAACATATCTAGATCATTGTACTCCTGTGTAACATCTTCACTGCAAAATGTGGCAAGCAATTCTGAATCTAGCTTTTCAGTTCCCCAGTTGAGGTATATTTGGAAATTTTAATCAGGCTTTTCGGATAATTTTTATATTTGTTAATTTTTTTTAAAAATTACAACTGTATTTCTGTAATATTAAATATTAAGAATGATCTAGTTCACTTCAAATTTTGTTAAACACAGTGTTTTAAAATATTCGACTTCAACAGTTTGTATAATGTTATTTGTTATGATCCTTACCGGTACTTTGTCCTTTGGATTGAAGAAATCCCCAAACAGGGCCATGATGAAAGCACACATTATTGCTCTATTTCATTTTGTATAGATCTGTGGTTTGGAGACCAATGGCCATGGCTGCTGACTTCCTCTTGGATATGCTCGTCCAAATAAACAAGAAAAACAGTGTGGATAGTTTCAAATTGTTCCAAACTGCTGATGGAAAAATGCAGGCAATGAAGGGAGGAATGTCACTTAAATTTGAGGAGCATTTGGATGACATTAGCTTTATGGATTTTTCAATTATAAAGCAAATCTTCTTTTCTGCAGTGCAAATGCTGCATTTTGAAGCAAGGTAATATAATAAATTGTAATGCAACTAATCTTTAAATACTGTGTAACTAAACCTGGTGGGTTTACAACTGAATCACTTCAGTTCAAAATAATCTGCATAATCATGCCACTCGACAAGACATTGAAATTCCTCAGTCATATATATTAGCGTGTGATAAACAATTGGACATTGCAATGGTGCCTGTATGTCATATATTCCATAGAATTAAGTCTAGGAGCACATCTAAATAATTAAATTAAATCTATTTCTTAAGGTGGGAGCAGTTAGTCGATTTGTGCCTCCGGTTTTCCATCTTGACAAACAACCACTATTGTGAGGTCATAACCCCAGTTATGGTCCACTCGCAGTATAAAATCCAGGAGAGAGTTAATATGGCTGGGGGGAATCCCCACCCTCAACCCCATTTTACAAATGCTGCCAAAATGCTTAAAAGCAAGAAAGTGAAAAACAGGTAAGACAACAGTTTGCCATCTAGTTACATGTCCTGGATCACTACTATCTTACTGTTTCCTACTTAAGAAATCAAATGTGTTTTAACTTAACTGCAACATCTAGTTTCCAACAAGACACCAACTAGTTACCTATGTTAAGTGCATATTCCATTACATGAATGTAGTAAACGGAAGGAGATTGCAATGCCATCACATCAAATTTTTGTTACCGAGCAGACAATATTTTCTACATAAATTTTGTTACATGCAACAACTTCCTTCATTCCACCCAGGGATTACATCGCATATGAACTGCTGGTGCCTCTTCCATGTGAGATCCAACCAATTGGAGTCGGTGGGTACATTGATCCTTCTTCACACGACATATACGATGGTGGAAGAAATGCTTTGGCGCTCTCCAGTGTGCCATTTGACCCAGCAAATAGGTAGACTTGTGAGATGATTAGGTTGTGTATTTTATTGTTACAATTCGTGTCCATGAAAAAGCCACATAATCCTGATATAAAAGTAACCATGAGAGTAGTCACTAACAAAAATACAGCAAAGGCAAGAATCTTGCTAAATTACTTCTCTGTGTCTACTAGAATCATTTCATTTTCGTAATTTGATAATTTAACCGGCAAAGTCTAGACTGGTCTTATCTGGTGTAGTGAGTGAATAACGTTAAGTGGAAACTTTTAGATAATGACTCCCCGAACGAATTAAAACTGCTCGAAAACGTGGATTGCACGCTGTGAAGATACTCATGGAGAGTGTCTGCCAGCATCCACTAAGTAGGGATACTACCCGAAAGTGGAAGTCTCTTCCACAACTTGCACAAAATAAACCATTTTCAGAAAAAAAACATCACAAAGAAAAATTGTCTTTGCTGGTAGAAAAGATAGTTATTTTATAAAAACTCATATATTATATGTATTGCTATTGTTGTATTACCATTATTTTTTTTTACTTCTGAATTAGGTTTGACTCAAAAAAATTTCACAATTTTGTTTTTAACTATTTTTTCCTATTTCAGTATGGAGGATTTGAAAACTTCTCTCTCCCAGTCGCAGTACATATCAAGAGCTTTACACCACTGCAGACAACTTATGACAGTGTACCTTGCTTCTCAACATAACTCTGTTAAAGCATCCCGGAAGTCTAGTGCAAAGTAAATTGTATTCTTTAGTTGGTTTTATGATTGGTGTTTCAATATAGAGTTTTAAAATCTACCCTGCCAACTGAAGTTAAATAACTTTACATGGTTATTCATTTGAAGCATATTTACAGGTTGTGTATGGTCTAAGTCAAGGAGGATGGTCAAAATCTTGATATAAACAATTTATGGCACTAATGTACTATTTATAACAAATTGCAGGTTACCAGTGTTATGCAGTAATTAAAATATATTTATTTTTCATAGATTGGACTCAAATGCTTCTTGTGTTGAGTTTTCCACAAAAGCTGAGATGAGATATTCAGCCGCACCAATAGACATAGCAACTTGTGATTTTGAATTACTTGATGCTGTTGAGATAGTGGCTTCTCCACAGCTGACCACTGTCATAAAGTCATACAATATGTTAGTACCAAGCATTACTTTTGTTCATACACCTAAATGATTTTTCTATTCAAATAGATATAATATTGCCATGAGTGGTGGTGGTTATTAAATGTCAAATAAGTCCATTAGATACATCGCAACCATTTGTCAAACCAACTGGACTCTATTTGGTTGTTGTAATTTACAATCATACTCAATCCTTGTAATAGCTCTTCTATTATCTTTAATTTACCAGTTCTGTGACATGGGCATGGGTTCTGTGACATGGGAATTCCTATAAACCTCTCCAAAAAAGTATCCACCCTACCACTTCCGTTTTACTCTGATGATGTTTTAAAAGCTTTCTTTATAACTTTCATTTTTACTTCAATTCTAGGACAATTGAGCTGCTGGAATCACATGCTAAACACGATCTAGTTGCACAGGCAGCACATGAGCTTGGTAGTCTGTACTTCCACCAGGGCAACAATAAGTTAGCACATAAATGGTGGATGAAAGCTTTAGATCAGGTGAGATTGAGATAAATTTATGTCTTTTATAGTTGTATAAGATGTCAATTTTCGTGTTTCCTGTTGGTCAGCTTGGTGGTAGCGATCACAAGCTTGTATGTTTCAGAATTACCAGGTTACTAATTATATATGAAGGTATAAATATATGTATATATTTATAAGTTATTTAAAGTATTTACTTTATCCCAACATTGCCTCTATTTAACCTTACTTAGAACTCTGTATGTTTTCTTCCTTTAGATCATGAAGAGAAAGAAAAGTTTGTATGAATGGAGAAAATGCCATGAGGACTTGGAAAAGATACCAGAGAATTTTATTAACAAGTGTGGTATATGGGGTTGCTTGTTGGCCATTTCTATTACATCAAAAATAGGTGAGAGCTGCAAGCTATATGGTCATCATGCGATGTAACTATTTGTGTCACAAATTTTACCACAAAGTCCTAAATACTGTATAGTGTAGAGTGGGCTATGTTAAATTATAACATGTACATTCACCAGATATAACATGTACATTCACTTGTTACTTCCACAATTTGCGTATGGATAGCATGTGGTAGCTACAATGAGCCCTATCAGTCATACAAGACCTATTTAACATTGAACCTAAAGACTCCTTAATTGCATGATTCCAGGAGAGTATACTGCAATGGACGTGAGTTTAAAATCAGAATGTGCATTTCTTGGAGCACAACTTGTAAGAGCAGTTTTTAAATCATCGCTTCCACATCCAACTGCTGATTTCGATTATGCCTCATACGAGATACGACCCGGTGGCGCTGATCCATTGGCAACTGCATATCCTTCCAAAACAAAGTGAATATTATTTTTTCCTCTTTTGTTTTATATGTGGAAAAATTTTAGTGAAGCTCTTAATGCAGCAAATAAAGTAAGATTTGCAATGTTTATTTTTGAATATGATAGCAAGAAAGTTGGTTAAGATCGCTGGGTCTTACATACATAGGATACTTATCTATCATTATCACCAGTGAGACTAAACAGTTTTGTTATAATAAACTTATAATAGGCATGCCCAAGCATGCAACTGATTAGCTAGAGACAGGTTTCAAACCCACAACCTTGATGTGTTGCTTTAATTAATTAACCGGACTAACAATATGAACCAACACGCAGAATGCAGGCCCAGACAGATCGAATACAGTCCACAAACTTGTTGAATGGGATCGATCTGTTTGCTGACCAGTTCCGGTGTGATTTACAAACACTAATGTCATCACTCCACTGGTTATGTGAGACACTCATAAGCATGAAGGCTCACCTCTCTGCATTGCCACCACTTGTGCTGTACCAGTATCTGGCCACTTTTGTGTGCAGGTAAACATTTTATTAAATATGTTTATTCTGTTTGGCCATTACCAACTTTGGATTATTAGGCTTTAGCGGTCTTAACATTTTATAGAAAGTTTCTCTTGCAAGTTTTCAAGATGCAAATATTTAAAATTTAATAGAATTTGTGGATTACATTGGCTAGCAGGTATTACAATTTTAAAATCTGCTATTTGGTAAGACAACCTGCTATACCAACAACTAACTATGGTTATGTCTATTGACACTAACATCTAACTTTCCAATATAAATTCATATCCATCCATCCTGAATAGGTAATATTGATTTCTTAATTTCCAGATTCTAATTCGCTGAAATTATTAATTTAATTTTTTTGTAGGGATGTTCAACAAGTGATCCAATGCCGATGTCTCAAGTTGTGCGCATTGACTGAGCTCCAAATGTTCAAGGAAGCAACGGATGATGCATTGAATCTGTTGTATGGTGCGCGTCTACCTCATTCTACTGATTGCACATATAGTCCGCCTGAGACCCCAATACCTAATGTGGTGTTCAACACAAGCAAACCAGTGGAAGATACTGATAATCTTAAGGTACAAATAAATTTTTGGATTGATAAATTTGAGTGGTGTCTCTAGGGTACTTGGATTAATTGATTTAACTAAAACAACATCTCAAATCATGTACAACACACTGCAATACCCAATAGCTCTCGTATAAAACATGAATATGAAATGTCCCATATACAAGCTAAGAAAAATAAATGATAAAATATAAAATTTAGTGATAAAAATCTAATAAATTAATAGTGGAATCAAAATATGATTTTAAATATATACTAAATAGAAGGGGTCAAAAATAATGTATGGGAAATTAACCCAATACATCTGAATAATATGTTCTCTGCTTTTCTGAATATATATTATTCATCCCTTTTTTGTACATTAAACGACAGATGACAAAAGTTTGGATAACTAACACCAATTTGTCTGTGTCTGTGGCATTTACCGAACATTGGTGCAACCCAATGTATTTCAATCAGTCATAACAAAATCAAGTTATTATCTGTATCTATGCATCATGTTTCAAATCTTCTTTAATTGGACTAACATAGATTTACCAACCAAAATATATAATTTCCGAACAACACAGGCAATGGAAGTACTGGCGAGCAAACGGGTATCTCAACAGCTATCATCTGTGTACGGAGCACATCTCACATGCGAAGTTACATTGGCTCAGGCAAGATTACTCATCTCAATAGCGAGCTGTATATCATGCATACCACAGAAACCCACAGCGCATGACCTACAATTCGTATCACCAGATCTACAGGAAATCAAGCACAGGTAAGAATTTTTTAATCTCACGTTTCTGTTTAGATTTTAAAGCAGTTTTATTAGTAATGTCTAAAATTTGATATTATTGTCATAAACAAATTATGTTTGTTATTTACAGAGCAAGTCTTGTCCCCCCGAAACATGGTTCAAGAAGAGGATCTTCCCAATTCGACGACACTCGCTCCAATTTTAGTGCATTTTCGAGTGCTTCGGCATCAAAATATGTGAATAAATTATTCACCAAACGTGAAAGACCTATGGGCCAACAGTTATTGAAGGGTAAAATTGTTTTAAATGTGGCACTATACTATTTTTGAAGGATATTTATAAAGTGAACCTAAAATTTAATTGTATGTAGAATTGTGTATCATATATTTTTTACACAAATTAAATTTTGTATTTATTCCTAATTTGACGGTAGAACTAGCTATTAACTTTGCCATGGTAGGCCAAACATACTTTTACAAAAATATAAATTCGACATCACAAATTGCCCTGAACATTCTAGGATTGATTTATATCATCATTATTGTTAAAAGGGTATAAATGAATGGTGATGTATAATCTTGCCGTGTAAAGTGTTCAATTTTTAATGTATAAATTTTTTAATTTTATTTTACATAATTTTTTTTTCTAAATATTGCATTCCCAGGAATGCTACTAACTGTTGCGGAAAACCTTACATCAACAATCACTCGAACCTTGGGCGAAATGTTGGAATCCTCCACATCATGTACTGTGTGGTTAAGAGTGACAGGGCTATGTTTACTCGCTGATATTCAGTTGCAGAGACAAGTAAGATAATAGAATGGTAGATGGTCACTTTTATTTGCAGCAGACCAAAAACAGCTCTCACTATTACACAGACAATCTTTACAATAATGTCTGATTGTCTGCCCACATAGCTTTCTATACCGTTTGTTTATGTTATTCCTTGCTATATAATTTATTCAATCCATCAACCATATTACCATTATATGCAAGTATATAGACTACACCACATGCTAGGGTTTAAAAATCACCAAGATATCTTTTAAATATCAGAACACATACAAAATCCAGTGAAATATAAATTGTTGAAAATAACTGTACTTGGTTTTTGATATGAGTTGTTTAATGCTTTCTAGTTCACACTGTACCACACAAAGTGTAATATTTAATAGTTTTAGTTTATACAGGAATAGATACCATTTTTATAACTAGGGCTACAGTCATATATTTCAGTCGGGTTGCCGCAGATTTTGTTTATATTAATTAATATTTTGCAATACAGCTCTCCACTGTAAGTGCATCTCATGCGTTTTCTGCGATGAGGATCTTACAAGACTCAAATGTTTTCGATCCTCCTGTATCCCATGGAAAGCGGAAACTAAGATCTGCAGTTCGTCAAAAGAAACAATCCATGGATAAACATGACAATGACGAGCGAAATCCACACTACAAAACTATTGAGCAAACATATAGATGCAGGTTGAACGCAAGGTTGTGGTTGGATTGTAGGTTGCTGCTGTGCCAAGCACTTGCAACTCAGATCAAAGGATTGGGCAAGGTGGGAAGTAAACTATTGTCTGACAGATTAGTCTGATGGGTTAGTGCGACGCCTTTTAACTGAAATGTTGCAGATTCGAAACTTGTCGTTTGCTAGTCGGTTGTGTCCTTGGGCAAGGCACTTAACGAACATTGCTTGAGCCCAGCGGATAAATGGTTTCTACCAAATTAAAGAAAAGAGTAAATCATATGCAACACACTGCATTAGGTCCAGTTACCCGACAGTGGGTGCGAGGTGATCTGACAGTTGCATGTGTGATAACCCCGTTGGTTTTCCCATTTGGAGATAAACATAAATATATAATATCAAATAAAAAATGTTTGCTTATATATTCTTATTGAGCAGTTTTGTACCTTATTCTAAAAACCATTCAGGATACTGATCAATTTAATTATAATTTCCAAAATATGTTCTACACACAGTTGGGAGGCACACTACCAGACAGTGTTGGGCTATTGGACCACTCGCAAGCACAACTATATTGTGCAGAAGGATTGGCAGAAGCAGAAGCTTGCAATGATGTCGAAATGCAAGCTTTATTTTTGCTGGAGGTTTGGAATTTAAGTATAAGCTAAACTGAAGTGCTTTTGTATATTCTTAAGTTTGGCTTCAAAATATCAATGAGCGATAATATTCAAATGTTTATATACCACATTAAAAATGACTTCTCAATTGTTTCGTTTTAATTTTTTTTTCAAATGTGTCAGATACTTTGGCACGTTCTCTTTTATATGATCAGTTTCCAGCCAAGAAAAAATGCAATGTTAATATATTATTCTCTTTTCATAATTTGAACATTATAAGGTCTAGAAAATCTCAATCTTCAATTTGATCCCCAGGGCTCCCTGTTGGATGGAGTATCAGCGGAGGAGAGGAAACATATGATGGAGGATGCCTCCTCTTCATTGGATGAGCAGCCAGAGCTATCATCGAGAGCAGTTATCGCACTTGCCAAATGTGCTGTTCATCTGGCTGATCTTGGCCTCGTTAGTGGACAGCTCTCTTCTATCGAGGTTAAAACATTGTTGTTTAGTAAAGTGACCATACATACCACCTTCAGAAAAAGTGTAGGCATATACTCTACTTTTTATATTTTTAGAAAGGTTGTCAGAAACCATTACGTTGTTTGGTTACAACTCTTACTTACTATATTACTAAAAATTTTAATTTAATCATTTGTATGCTGTGATAATGCTTGGATCTGGTACATACTAATTAGCTATATCTGTAAAAAAATATTGTAATGGGTATTACTGGTACATTGATACCATATGGATTCTGTTTGTAATAATCAATTATTCTATGTTCTTTTAAGAATTTAACTCTTATTTGACATCTTATTTACTTTCAGTGCATATCAATGTATAAAAATGGTCACTCTGTGATCCTGCTACAAGCATTGAAGGGCGGGGAAACTATTTCACATTCCAAATTGGGAACCGAACTATCGACTGTGCAACAGCCCATCAAGAACCTGTATTCCAGCCATCTACAACTGCTAGCTCATATCAAGCTGAGAATTGCACATTCATTATATCAGGTGCTGTTTGCTACATTGAGGGCAATTCTGACTTTATCGATACTGTCATAAAATTCTAAACTCAGCATTTGCAGATTAGATAATGCTTATTGTGTTGTAGTTCCAATATGTGTATGTTCTTCAATATTTATACATACATATACCGCAGCAATAGCAAAAAATGTTGTTTTCTAAAATGTTATTTTTTCCAATATATTATAGATGCAAATATGTAAACTGTAACAAAATATAAATGTCTATCACAATATTAGACCCACAATCTGTTAACTAGATATACAAACTAAGTTAATCTGATAAATTCATATTCGTTGCCATGATCAAAACAGTAATAATAACAACGCTATTCATCCTCTATTCATCCAGCTACTCCCATCAGAATCTTTGGTGGATGATCACCACTTGGTGGAGCAATTGCTAACACAAGCACAAGCATTATGCTCACAAGGTGTCTCCATGGAGCCTCAGTTGTTGGTGGAAATCCAACTCGAGTTAGTCAAGGTGAGTTTGTGCATTTTGTATCAACTTTTCTCTCACCAGATAACAGTTGTAATTTTAATACTAATTAATTTTTGAGTTGTAATCTTGGCTGTTTTTTAATTTTAAGTGTGTTTTCCTACTAGGTTTTGTTACATAAAAGCGTGGATAGTTTGCAGGTAACTGAAAGGTTATGGTATGGAAACCAGCCACTGACTAAAAGAGTGTATCGTGAGGCAAGCCAGTTAAAAATGTTGCCCAAATAGAACTAATTAAATATTCCCAACCTACTTGATTAAACTTTAAATTAAAACTGAAGGACTGTCTTTATCCTATAAAAAATACAATACTTCTATTAAACTGACGGACGCAAGTTTACAATAATTTTCCATGTAATAACTCTTCTGCTTTTCCCTTTAATTAAGATAAATATAAATATCCTAAATTAATTCAAACCAAAATTGTCCTACAGTATCTTCATTAGTGCCAGTGAAATGTGAACGAAATTATATTTTTTCAGGTTCAAAGCATGCTGTGTTTATTTGGATGTGGCGATGCAAAAGAAACACAAAAAACTTTAATTGAAATAAGAAAACTATCTGAATCCAGACTGAAGGACCTGAGAATAATACGACAAACACATCTGGAAGCTGCACTACTCGAACTCACAAATATTCAAGCCAAGGTTTTATAATATTTAAACATTGTAGCCTTGTTCATAGCATATTGTCCTGATGGACAGAAAATTGCCCGTTCCATTCAAGCACCGCTTGCTATTTGAATCTTGTTTCTCAACCATTTCCAAAACCCCAAGCCAATGCATTGCGATTTTAAGGGAGGTTCATATTACCCTTGTACAAACACATTGGCATACCTTTAAAATACTTTTTAAAATTGAAAAGTAATTTTTTTTAACATTGAATTGTTTGAAATATAAAACAATTATTCCTAGTTTGGATACAACAGCAAACCACCGAGCGATTTGAACCGAGTGTCTTCCTCACCATCGGTATCCGCGAGCAACCCGGCTTTGGTGTTGGGCCAACGTAGCTTCTCACTAGATGTCGGTGTTGTGTCACAGCCACTAGAGGTCACACAAGGCAAAATACGAGTCGCTTCCGCACTTTTTGCAGCCTACCATGCTACCAGAGGATTGCACCAACGATCAGTGCTGCCAGGAGATCCACAAGTAAATAGAATAAAATAAATTGATGATTTTTAATATTTCCAGCATTTTTGTTTAATATTTATTTTTGTTTGCATGACCAACAGTAAAATCAACTGGTTAATTTTTTTTTCAAACTTTAAAGTAACAAATTTCATAACCTCTAGCTTACTATAAGTATGGTAATCTCACGATTAAGTGGGAAACCTGTAGATTTATTAATTAAAGTCCTCATCTCAGGTAGTAGTATTCATTAACATTTAGCTCAAGAATTGATTAAAAAACAATCTTTTCCACAGATAACCTCATTGTCTTTTTTTAATGAGGACAAATCGTCTCTTCCTGATTTTGTTATTCTTGATTTGGCATCAGATCACAACAGTCTTCCCAATGTCCCAACCTCACTGGAAGATGCCACATCCGAATTGTTATCCTTGATTCGTGCAAATGCTTCATGCTTGAGTTGGATTCGAATCTTCAATTATTTTGTCACCTTACAAAGGTTTACACTTCATCAGTTATTAATTATGTTAGCTTATGATTAGTAAACTGTATGTGGTTCTTAATTGACACTTCCTTGATACAGTAATTTAAATTGACAAACCAACTAACTAATACTATAATAGCTGTGTAATCTCCAAATTCGGTACCAATAAATTTAAAAAATTACCATACTAAAAGATGGTATAATTTGTAATTACAGAAAGTCACTGCAATCAAGTTCATTGTTTGTTGGAGCTTCAAACATTGATGGTTTGGAGAGTTCAGATGGAAGTGGAACCAGTCAAAACCGCTGTAAGTTGTTATGGGCTGAATTTCTCATTTCTACTCTGTTCAGATGAGTTATTCATAGTTAAGATTAGATCCAGCAACACAATCCTGTTAACGCTGTGGTTTGTTTTTAATGAGCATTTTTTTAAATAGTACGGTTGGAGAATTTATATATACAACTTGCAGAGCTTAAGGATTTTATCTTTCAGATGATACATCTGTCCAAACTCCTCTCGAAAGTTGTAACATTTCATTGCGGCTGTCAGCACTTCAGAACTACCTGTCCACACGGTTGACATTATACTCGTCATATGGCCGCATTCCAACCTTGCCCAAGGACCGAGCTTTTGCAGCTATTCAGTGGTACAGGAATTCCACAGTCAAAAGTTACACAGTGTTATGGTGTGTGGCGAAAACAGATGGCTCAGTAGACTGCTCTACCACCGAGGTTTCATCTAATGAGTACAACAATGCTCTCCAACAAATAACAGATCTAAAAAAGGTACTGTGATTATGTGATATATTATTAGAAATAAATTTAACTTTTTTAAACTAAAATTTCGTAAATTTATGTTTATCTTTGTTATATTTCCCTGTTTTCCTCTAAACATTATTTTCGACCATTTTTCATTTGACTTGCCTATTTAAACAAAAAAGATATTATCAACAAAACACAAAATTAATTTCCAGAGGACGGATGAATTTTTTGGTCGTAGTCATGCTCAGAGCGATGGTGTCCAAAAGAAAAAGTCGAAGCATAGAGCATCTATTCATCAACTGGTAGATCAGCAGCTTATTGAAGATTGGACACATGTTGTTAACAATGTGGCTGCCATTATTTCAACTCAGGATGATATGCTGACTGAATTACCATTTGACATAGACATGTCAACGGCTGAAAACGTGTTGGATTTATTTAACATAGGTTGTTGTGTGGAACCTGCACATCCATTGTACAAATGGATAATTTCACTCTTATGTCCATGTTAGTTTTAAGGTTCATGCTGTGTGGTTTATATACTGTGTTTTTGTAATTTATATACTGTGTTTGTAATTTTACTTGCAGTGTATTCGTGATAGAAAAATTTATCAGTTCGAATGAACATTTTACTTTTTGCAACTAATTAAACCACCAAGTTAGCGAACCTATATTTTAAAATTGAATATTCTGTGCAGTTGTCGGATTGCGAGAGTCGTAACAAAGTACTGTTAGCTATGGAATCGTCAGTAGACACAAATACCACCTAAAATTGATGAACCCCGACAAATGAGATGTGTAATTGTGAATTTTAATAATACTTATAACATAATTCCATAGATTTAAAACGTCCATTCAAAGAGACAAGTACAGGTGCACTATTACCACTTACAAGCAGAGCAGTAAATACTCATTTTCTATGAAATTTAGACAAACATGTATTGGCAAACAAACATAAAGAATAAGGAAAATATGCTGCAGAGGATAACAACACTGAAAACAATAGTTTAATTAGTATTATACCTTCACAGTAGTTGTTTTAGTGCACACCCTAATTAAGAAATCAAACTACCAGAAAGGGTAGTTAATAATAACGTGTTATAATAATACATCCAAAAATGTTTACTGTAAAATTTTAACAAATTTGCTTGTTTAATCTGCTGCCAAACTTTGACAAAGTGTGTTTATTCTTGCAAGTTCACATATTTAAAGGGAGGAATAGATTCTATATGCTTTGCACCAAGCAAGATCATTGAAAATAAGACAAAGAAGTAGGAGAATATAACGAAGAATTTCGAGCGGCATTGTGTTGATAAAAAAGAACATAGGCACCAGCATTGTCTTTTGAAGACAGTTCTTGTTCAGACACATTCTCATCATTGTAAAGATACCATTTACCAGTCACAGGGTGTTTGCAGTGGGCAGTATAATGGCCGGAATACACACCTGCAGGACACAAAGTTGCATTATAACAGATGTTGAAACACTTTAAATAAAATAAGGAACAGAAGACCCCAACCCCCCCCCCCCAAGAAGGTTGTGAATGTGGCATTTAAGGATCATTTGCAACTACTCTACCAGAACTTTTTTTATTTATAAAAGTCTTAACGTTTTACACAGTGCATATTATTAACAAGATGAACTATATGCTTCACATTACCTCCAAAATGAGACATGCAGGCTACAAGGTTGTAAGATTTGAAACGATTGGGTCTTGTTCCACTTATTGCACCGGGATTGAATGATTCCATGGGGAACAAAACCTGGGTTAACAAAATTGTCATCCATATTTATAAAAAGTAAATATCTATCTTCCACGTACAAACACAAGGTGTCACCAACCTACTTCAATTGGATTGCAAAAATCCAAGTTCAATGACATTTAATTGTATGTGTTAAAAATTATGTTTGATTGGTTTTAAGTGCAGTATGGGGTGAAAATGTCGATCTTTAACAATGGTTATAAATGAAAAATATATAACAAACATAATCAGGGTGAAACAGCACGAAACAATTCCCTTTTCCAAAGGCAAACACATGATCAATGGAATAAAAAGCTTTTCATGGTTGAAAGTTGCAACATTGGTTTGCAAATAGCAAAACAAATATGAAATACTGTTTAGTACAAGTTAAACATGATAATTTAAATTTACAACCCATTTTATTTCTATATATCACATTGGAACAGATTTTATATCTAAAAAAATGACCATAAAAAAACCTTAAAATTTCCACACCAAAGTGAACTATACCTCATCATCTACTTTGACAGCATTTTTACTGTGATAAAGAAACCGTTTAATGTACACAATCAATGTATCTGGCCATCTACATATGCGCAACTGTTTCTCTGCAACTTGATGGCAACAGCAGGTTGGGCAGTACCAGGGATTCTCGTCGTCCAAAATCTGGGATTTCAGTCAATTCCATATTTAGTTATATGGAAGAAAATGTCTAATTTAAATAGTTTGATTGGATTTAAAAGTCATATCAGAATTTTGCGTTAGTACTCATATCTAAATACGAAATAAGAGCATGAAATATGCCCCAAAGGACTATGAAAATGTAGGAACTAATGTCTGAATATCAAAGCTAAGTGAGGTGACCTACATAATCTTTAAAATTCCAGCACAGACAACACTGCAATGTCATTAGTGTATGCAAACATGATACAAGATAACAACAATAAAACATAACTCACTTCGCTTTTTGTATATGCACTTAAGCACATTTCAAGAGTGAGAGTTTGCTCACCAGGACTGGTTTCATCGACTAAATTTAGCTTTAAATTGGCCAGTTCCACTGTGTCAGTAAATCTATAAATAACAGATGTGTTTATGAGGACTACAGGTGAATTGGTTGAGCTACTATAGTATTTAATTAGCTAAAAATACCATAGCAACTAGAAAGAGCACATTCACCCACCTGCAACAGATATTATCCCCAGGATGAAGGGTAATATTTTCAGCATCAAGTAAGGGACATCCCCTGCATGTACTGGGGTAATTGCACCTGGAACAGTAAGACCCATCTCTAGTGGAGAGCACAAGGCTGTATGCTTTGTTTTGCAAACAAGGTACCAGAAGCTGTAGAAAATAATTGACTTTTTTGATCACTTGAAATTGATTAAAATGAAAGAAATAAAATGGCTGTAACATGGTCAGGGGACAATAAAGGCTTATTCCCAAAAAAATATCAACAGTGAAAGCAACCGAAAAACTAGTTTACTACCGTAGATCATGCTAATGAAATCTGTAAAAATTGTTTATTTTCAATTAACATTTTCAGCAAGTGCAGAGGTAAAACTTTTTCTCTTGCCTAACACACAGCAAAGTCAAACAAAAATGTCACCTGATTCACTGCAGTTTGCAAATTGTCCATTGAAATGGTGGTGGCGGTTTTCAGCAATCTAGCTGGACTTACCAGTTGCACTTTATTATCAATGTCCATGTATGCAAAGTTGATGGTCACTATTACTTCCCTGGGAAGTAAGGTGTATTATTGATGGATCATGTATGTTAATGCATTTTGTGATTAATTTATACAATAAGTTTTTTCAAGTAATTCTATTTTATTTTGAATATATGTGTTTTGATCATTAAATTTAAAAAAAATATTTTTTTTGAGAATGATCAAATAAACAATGTTAAGATAACCACACCAGGAGCTTAATAAGGTTAAAATAAAAAAAATTCCAAATAAATGTTTTTCTTGCTTAAAAGATAAATATATAAAGCATTCCAAGTTTACCGGCTTTGATCAATAGAAGAGAGTGGGATGAAGTCCTGCATGGCTGAACATGATACATGGCACACCGGACAGGTGAATGACTCCACGCCATAGTGCTCCACTGAGTTCTATATAATTAGAAATTAACATTAATTTAGTAAGGTAATAAAGCCTTTTAAAAATAAAGTTCAGCAAGTAAAAGTAATGTTATATTGAAATACAAATACAAAATTTACTTATTGTCAGCAACAATATGTTTGAAACAACATTGTAATAATGCATTCTGAAAATATGACAGCAAACTCTTTTTTTACAAGAATGTTATGTATTCTTGAATTTATTTTAGAGAGAACTTGCAGGTGATATCCTAATGTTAACCATAACAGTATTCCAAAAGCACCTATATTTGATTGATTAATCGTATATAATACAGGATTTAATAAGCAGAAGCTTATGAATTATGAGGTGCCCAAAACAAACATGTGGTTGATATTAACTTCAATTGATTATATATTTATATAATTTTTTTTCCTAATATTTACTTACTTGCAAACATACAGCACAGATAAGAATTGTGCAAGTGTCAAGGTTGTGCTGCAGGAGTTCCGAATCAGAAAACTCATCCAAACAAATACAGCAGGAATTCCATGATGTATTTAACACTGGTTGGGTAACAGCGTTTACATCTACAACAAATACCAGACTGTGGTTGTTATTTGTGATTGACTTTACCTTATTGTGCTTAATATTGTACTATGATATATCAGTTTAATGCATTAGCTGACTTACTGAGTCATTATCACCTTTAAATGCCCCATACCATGAAGCCAGTTAGTGAAGGTTATACCATTGTTGACTTCAAGTATAAGGTCTTATGTAATCATAAATTATATAACTTAAAGCATGATAATCGTTTTTGATTATGCTTTTTGTCTGAATTACAATGTTTGTATATCATTATATTCGGACAGTTTCCAATAACTTGGCATATAATAATTTAACAAAGTGACAATATCAACTCGGCAAAAGTTATCAATGCTATTGAGTCAACTAACTGCATAATTGTAAAATCCAGCAGGTGGGTTTAGGTTTAAATATTAATTACGTAACTTTATACTGAATAAGGTGGCAGGGTGCGATGTAATGAACATGATCTAACTGACAATAGTCTTGAAAAGTTATCATCATTTTATTGAACATTAAATATATTGTTATTGACGGCGGGCGCGACATGATCTGGCGATTGCCCGTGTGTTTACCCCCTCGGTATTCCTACTCACGGGGATTAAACATGAATATCCTATCCTATCCTATTTCTCAAAAAGCAATTTTATATTTTTAACGTATAATACCATTTTCAGCTTTTTGGTTAGGTGTTTCCGCAGTAATACTAAAACATTCTATCATTTTCAATTTTCTTGATTTTCTATAAATGCTGTTGAGTCTTGAGCTGCTTTCCTGAGGTAAAAATAAAAAAATACTCTGTTAAATCTGTATATTTTAAAGTATTTCTTGTTGTGTAATGTTTTACATGAAATATTACAAGAACTTTTCATTAATGAGAAAATAATCTTACCAGAACTTCCAAAATACTGCAACCTTTTGTTTCACAAAACACAAAGTTGGAAAAGTCAGTGGTGTTGAGTTCATATTTAAATGTTTTAAGCAAGCAATCTTGTAGGTCATCTAATTTCCCATGGCTAGGAGCATACACTGAGAAGCTTTGGGCAGGGAGGTTCAGTGGAATGATCTGAATGTCTAAAATTGGAGATAAATCAGAAGTTGAATAACCACAGGAATATAGTTTTGTCATTCTTGTTTAAAAATTACACCATTAAAACCGATACAGGGATTATTTAAGCACAGCACCATATTATTCATAGCCTCTTAAGAAACAATTTTAGTTCATAAGAAATAAAGAAAACGCGAACAAGTCTTACCAAAGCATTTGTTCAAAGCGTTAGGTACAGGCAAGGATAGATACATAAATGGTTCATACGTCACTGATTTAAATTCACATTTCGAACAAATGACTGTACTCTCCAACTGCCCTTGGAAGATGTCAACAATGGCCTAGAAGGGATTTGGAAAAAAATTAGGCTATTTTGGTGCTGATTTGTTTTTACCCTTACACATAAATGCAAAGTAAACTTACGGATTGGTTGTCATCAATATATTTATCCCACAACTTATCTGCTGTTGTATCTGTATTGTGGCCATTCGTTCTGGATCCAGAAATGTCACCTCTGTAAGTGATACATATTTATTTCACAGATGTAATATGCCAACAAATATTATTTTGCCTATCGATTCTTATCTAGAATAATAATCAATATCGTTATCATATAAATGTATGATGGTCTACCTAAGATTAGATGTTGTGTCCAAGTACTTAGCATCTCCAGTGGAACTTTCAAATGCCGTATCATGTTCAACCAATATATTCGTGAACTTGGTAAGCAATGAACCTAAAAAATATTAAATACACAGAAATCAGGCAAACCTTTTTAATAAAAAATGAACAATTTCAATATCTGTGTAAAAATAATTTAATATTTTGCTTTCATTGATGGGTATTTTAGCAGATCAATAACCGGCCAATTATTTTAAACGTGATTATTTACTTTCTTAACACGTATTTAAACATTATATATTTATATATCATATCTGCTATATCACCATAAGCATATCTATTAAGAACCCAATCTTATGTTTATGTTAGAATTCTAAATGAACAGATTAAAACACTTGTTCATTCAAAGCCTGTAAAGTTATTAAACAGGAAATAAAAAGTTTGTTGTAATGAAACACTGTTCAGTTTGTTTCTTTCACAATACATGGTATTGGTATCAATGTGTTTGAAACTTAAGTGGCTAAATTGGTTAGAATCTAGTTTATTGACAAAATGCGATAAATAATATTTTTGATTTTTAATGAAAAAAACATATATATATTAATTACATTAAAAAACATTTGTTTTAAGTTCACATTTGTAAAAACATGGGGTAATCACTTATCTTACAGTTGATTTTTATGGATCATACACACTATTATCGGCTCCAGGTGTTGCATTTGATTATACATTTATTAAGCAAACATCATATTTCTACAGCCAAAATGCAAGACTTAAATGTTGCTATATTGTAAGTCTACAATATTTACCTCTGCTCCCTGATATTGATTGGAGTCCACAGTTAGAGTCAGTTTCACATAGATTTCTTTCATTATTTGTTGAGCTGCTTCCTATGATGTCATCGCTGAAACAATGCCCACTATCTATCAACTTTATTTTGTTTACTTTGAGAAAGTTTTTACGAAGACAAGGTATGCTGTTCGATCTTCTTAAAGAAAAAAGTTTTTGCGGCATGAATGGTTCACCTGCTAAATCTAAAGTTGTTGCACATAATAGAGAAGTAGAATTTTGGCCTAGTGTTTCAAAGGGCTGAAATTGATGGTGCTTTTTCATGTAATTATCTTCTGTTTTAGGGAAATTCCATTGAAAACAATCAGAACTAATTTGTGGGTAAAGCAGTGATGGCTCGAACACAGTAGTAAAAGAGTTCACTTCCGTATAGGAAGATTCGGTTGATGCAACATGATTTGAACAGTTTTGTTTGAAACTCAGTTGATCGTCTAAAAGTTTTGCAGAGCTGAAGCTTGAATCACTTTCGTTGTCTAAAAACAAATATTTTAA
>CH002402.1:142778-162412 GCA_000149265.1 Ciona savignyi | reverse complement strand
ATAAGCAAACGTTAGCATATACGTAAACGTTGGGTGTGTGGCACGTTTTGAACGAAAGTAGTTCGGTCATCCAAATTGCACTCTATACTCCCGTACTTAATCATTGTTATTGGAATGTGTTGCCTAGCTGATCGGTGATAGGGAGAGGGAGTATGACACAATAATCGAATATCGCATGAACATAAAACCTTTACAACGTTTATTCACTTTTAACAAAAAAAATTAAAATACATAAGTGGGTGGTTTAAAGAGGTGGCCGATATTTTCAGGGGTGGCCGGCCCACCCTGCCACCCCACTAACGCCGCCACTGGTATCTAGTTCATGTTATGTACCATTTGTGACAGTTTAAACTTTGATAGTTCCATTCGAACGAATTTGGATGAAGATACTGCTGTCTAGCCTTCGTTGTTTATTTTCCAAATCAAACAAACAAAACTTTAACATCATTTTGGGGACTGACTACAAAAATTGTTTCACAATTAATCATACTGGTTCATGTGTCAAACCTTCTGTGGGTTAACTGCTATGGCCACAAGTAATGATACAGTGTTAAACAAAAACTCTTATTTTTATAAATTGGTTCTTGTCTGATTACATAGTGCTTAGTCCTAGCAACTTTTTTGGTGGTTAAAGAATGTTGACATAAAAAGGTTCATAAATAGAGAAAAAGAGAGAGGGGGGGTATCGGTTTAACGGACTCAAGGTTACCAGTAATAACAAAAACAATTCAAATTAAAACATATGCTTTAGATCATTTTACACCATTGTATTGTACTATTTTTAAGGGATCATAAACTTTACAGGTACATTTTTCAACCAACCTGCCCATTTCCATCGAACTGAGAATGTATTTTTGCAAGTTGTTGCTTGAACTCATCAGGAACGACCACAGAAAATTCACCACTCCAGTACTTCTTTAACAGTTTACTAAAGTAATGTGCAATGCCAGTACTAATTCCATTTTCATCACTGTGAAGAGTGATTTGGGGGTTGACTTAGAAATGCGAATGATGTAAGCACATGCACCACACAGTGACAAAACTATAAACATTATATTTTTATTTTACTCTTTGCTACCGATTTGCATTTAGTTTGAATGGAATATTCAAATTCACAAGATTAAATCTTGTTCCAGAATTGCAACAAACAGTAAAACATAACAGTTTGATAAGTTGATTCCCATATAAATCATATCTAACTGCACCCATCTGATAAGCCAGCTGGGTTAATTAGTTTGCTCATCTAGTAACACATATGGTAAAGGAAATTCTTTAAATGACTGGATTATTTTATTAATGGTTATTCTCAAACTGTTTAGTCATTTAATAAATTTAGAGAAAATACAACAATTTAGTCGAAAATGTGTGGAAGCGATTACCTTAATATATCCACACAATCTATAATATAACAAGACTTGCTTATTAAATATAAAATGACCTTGAAGGAACGTGTTGCATATGTTTCATTAATTCAAAGTTGTGAAGCAAACACTGCAACGTGCTGTTCATATAACAAGTGTTTCCAAGATTGTACAAGCCACATACACCTGGATTGCTGGTAAGGGCAAGAGTATCTGTAAAAAACAATTAATTGAAGATTATGCTAAAACAATTTTAAAATATATTTAACTGATTTATATAAATATTTATTTTTTTAGTTTTAAATATATAATTATCATTTTACTTTTTCTGACCACTGACGCGCATTATTTTTTAAAGTTTTTACATCTGCTTTCTCCTATAAGCATTGTCATTCTTCTGTGATTGTTTGATTTTATACAATATTTAGCTTACATTGGAGTTGTGAGTAGCCATGGTGTGTGTGTACCTTTTTGTTCTTGATGAAATATATATTTTGAGGTCAAAATATCACTGTGATTTTTGCTTCCATGTACTAAATTTAAAGTTTCAAAGAACACAAGAACTACTACAGTAACATTGGTGAAAGAGAAGGTCCATATTACAAAACAATTGACAACTCTTTTAAAGTACAGTAAGTGAGAAAATTAGCCTGTCTGCTCTGGGAATGTAAGCTTGCATGCTCTGCCAAATACAAAGCAATACTCGTGTAAATACACACATAAATAAAACACTTTTAAAGAAACAGGTGAATTATTAACTAGTTCATTTAGTTAGAAGTGTTTGTGTCTAAGTTTCAATTCCTTAAATAAAATGTTTTTTTATATTTTCACACTTCAAATAAATTTTGACATTTAGTTTCAGTTCTACAAAAATGTTTTAAATTTGTAGAATGTCTTATGTTCCGCCACAATAGTATAGTTAAAACTACTGATTTAAATAAATAAAATGAATGGATTTAGGAGTAATAGTTTAGAATAATACCAGTGAAATTACTAAGAATAAAAATATTTTCAGGGTTACAATTTACTACCGGTAGTTATTGTTGATTTTAGATCTTTTAAGATTTAAATTCTACTATTTACATCCCTACATTACACCCACCATACGGTTACTAGAATTGTTGCATTGTGTTGTATAATATTGCAACATTCTTTTAATTTTAGTACAACACATTAATTGGAGATCTTCCATGTGCTTTGGTTAAGGATACAATGGACTAGCTTATGACCAGTTCTAAATATTTCAACAGCAAGACGATTTACTCAGTGTGCAATTTGGCCACACTAAAAATCACACACACACATATTATCTAGGCACTGAACAGGTCAAATCTGGAGCCAAATATATGGACGGATAGGAATCCTTACAAGAAAGCCCAAATGCATCACCCAGGTTCATTTGGAACACCTGGGTAACCAAATGCAACGCACATAGTCTAATATATATGAATATATACAGAATATATATACCTACAGAAATCTACATTAGGCTTTTAAACCACTAGTCCATACGAAGTATGGTCCAGAACCTGTGTCAGATATCTGTCATGATTCAAATGAGGAAGCCTGAATGCAAAGAGATAAAGTGACACGTTGTTTTAACTTGTCTCAGTTACTAATGATATAACCACACAAATCGCAACAGATTAAATGGAATCCGCAAGTTTAATACTGTTTAAACTAGAAATATACTGTCAGTAAATAATAGACTCAAGTATATGTATTGTTGAACCAGTCCGGATAATTGGTGCAGAATATTTACTTCTTGTGCACAATAATTTGCCTGTCCAATACTGGTGGACAAGCCCTGTCCCACATACACACCTTGAGGAACAAATGGTTGAACATCCATCACCATTTCTTCCTGTTCTGAATCTTTTGCTCCATTCGTTTCGATGTCAGACTGAATACTTTCACACATCATAGTTATTATTTCAACAGAATTATTTTCTATTTACTTTTAAACTTTTACAGAAAATAAACCAATCATTAATTTCAGTAAATTAGCAACATAAACGAGGGCAAAACTTCAAAAAAAATTAAATTGTATAGGCTACATGCTACTGGGTACAGTACTTGTAATCAGTATAATTATAGTAATAACATGCACAGAAACTATTTAGTGGAAAACACATATTGGTGGTTTTGCAGCAAAATATATTGATTCACAGGTGGTATCCAATATTTTCTGTTGCACCGCCTGTACCTTACAACTTTTCTCATTGAAACTAGCCATACTTCTCATGCTGACAAATACTTACGATACACTAATTGTGAGTAATTCATTAAAGCGCTTTACAACCAAAATTATGAAGAATTTATATTAAACTTGAAAAGTAGTGTTAAGAATACACATCTCATTTAAACATTATCAGTATATTAGAAAATCAAACATGCAAGTTTAATTTGTGGAAATAAATCATTAAGTTTTTCATAATAAAATTTCTTGTGAAAATATACTTATAAGCCTATATATATTTTTTAAATTACAAAAGTTGTATCCAAGTTGGATATCAAGTGAATGTTATTTCTTTTTATCTGCAATGCTTGTTTCTATATCAAGCATTGTAACACGATTTGGTGATACATAAAAGTTTGTCTTGTCATTTATAAAATGTGCCCCAATCGGTCCAACTTCACAATCCGCACAGGCCAGGTACTTTATGTTGTTTACTGTATTACAAAATCCCACGTTTTCGAATGTAAACATGTCAGAAACGGCCCAAAATACAAATTCTGTGTTTCCAGTTTCTTCCTCTTTTTTTAGTGATGGCAAGTGAATCCCATCAGACAGTTCTGTGAGTTTCGATGTGTTGGCAAGTAGAATAATGCTTCCACACTTCTTGCATTTGATGGAAGAAGGGTTGCTAAGTCCATTAACATTCATGACTAAGCGTTTTCAATAATACTTTATAACCTTTAAGTAAAAATACTATTAAATCAAACAATAAAGGAAAAAGGTGATCACTTAACGTTCCTACATATTAACGATTAACATCACTAAACAAATCAATATAGGTCTGGAGCGTATCTTGTGTACCGGTACGTATTTTGAGACCTAGAAATACAAACGAGAGAAAAAAATACTCCGACGCGAGGGTTGACTCTAAATACTACAGGATCGCTTGGGTCACTTAGATTGCTATGGAAAGTAATTCTAACCCTGTCCCTAACAATAATCTTAAACCCAGAACTAACTTTAACCCCACCCTAACATTAATATCATTGCTTTTGTAATTACGAAGTATAGTAAGCGATACAAGCGCTCAATGCGATCCAAGCGGTCCAAGCGTTTCTGTAGTATTTAGAGCAGGGGTCGGCAACCTACGGCCCGCCAAGCAAAATCATTCGGCCCCAGACATCTTACTGAAGTATTATAGGCCCACTGTGTCATCTGCAATCTTAAATTTTGATGAATTTCAACAATTTATGCTATGCGGCAATAATAAAAAAATGCGTCTGACCGTGTCTATTGAGAATGTGTGCATGCAGACAAAGAAATATTTGAGAGAAAGCAATCAGTATGTAGGATATAGGATAGGATAGGATATTCATGTTTATCCCCGTGAATGGGAAAACCTAGGGGGTTATCACACGGGCAATCGTCAGATCACCTCGCGCCCATCGTCGGGTTACCGGAGCTATTGCAGTGTGTTGTATATGATAGACACGTTCCTTCAATTTGGTAGAACCCATTAATCCGCTGGGTTCAGGCAATGTCCGTAAAGTGCCTTGCCCAAGGACACAACCGTCTAGCTAGCGACCAGTTTCGCACCTGCAACCTTTCGATTGAAAGGCGACGCACTTAACCGCTAGACCATCGGGCCGGATGTGTGTTTGTTGGCATGCGCATTGCGCGTTAGTTCGAGTAGAAGCAATCCAATTGTAATAGTATGACATTATGACAAAAATTATGACATGTAACATTATGACACAACATACATCTATTTTGCTATTTCATATGTGTTTGCATCGTGTTCTTTACTAACTAAAGTCCAGTAAGATAGATAATACTAGGCTAGGTAGTAAACATTTTTTGATTTTGCAATCTTGAAATGTTATCAAAACGTAGAAAAGTTGATGTGGAATTAAGAAATTTATTACGGCCAGCCGAGATCATGTTGAGTTTGGTTTTGGCCCGCGACAATGATAAGGTTGCCGAGAGTTTTTTGGCCATAGCGTTTGTCAAGATTTTCCAATTTAGAACAGATTTACTAGAGTGTGTGATGAATCGCTGGTTCGATTTGTAAATATTATTCGTTTTTGCATAATTTTAACTTATATATGTAAACTAGTTTTAATACTGGAAAATTGTTTACGTTGTAGTTTAAGACCCAGTACAGTAAGTTTAGTTGGTGCGGTGTCCGCTGTTTTTATTACAAACGTTATCCATTTCACATAGTTAAAATAGCCGTCTACACCTTATCTGTTCTCGTGACCTGTAATTATTTGATAGGCTATATTGTCGTGATTTTATGAACAAAAAAAACAACCAAAAGAATGAACTAGTTTACAGAAATGCCAAATAAAACAAGAAGTTGCAGTGTGATCTATGTATGTAGACATTATCCGAAATCAGTGTCAGCCACCGACCATTGCAACGAACAGCAGCCAAATGCGCATGCCCCTACAAAAGCAATCCGCGACAAAAAAATAAGGAAAAAGTAGGGGTGCTATAAGCATAGAGTACTAAAGTTTGCCACTCCAGATAGATGTTATATATATTAGCTTATACTTCTAAAGGTTTAACTCGCCAGTTAATTTAAGTTTTGTTATTGTGCGGCATACTAATGACTGGTTTGGGTACGCGGTTTAGTGTTGTAGGTGTTCCGGGAAATGGTTTGTAGTGGATATTGGATACCACAAACATTTTTATTTATTAAAATTATCGATTTGTGTTGGTTTTAACTGTTCAGTTCTTTTATTTATTCGGAAATGGTGTAATGCATCCACATATACAAATCAAATTTGTGGATTCGTTTTTGGCAAGATATCTCCCAGAAAGACATTATAACCTTTCTGCTTATGACTTGCAGGTCACCTGAGAAAGCATTAACATGTGTAAAGTCACATTTTGGTGGTCTGCGGTTCGGAAAAGCAGTTGTACGATGGGAAAGTGCTTCAGTTTAACTTCAGTAATTGCGACTGGTTTTTGTACTACTGTACTTCCAACCCCTTTATTTGACCTGTTGGCGTTGCATGACATGATCAAATCAGGCTCGTGATAGCATTGCCGTTAAACCGGGACGATACTTGTTTGAGGGAAAGCGAATGCAGAAGTTGCTGGAAGCGTTTGTATCTCTTGTTTTTATGTACGTCTGCAAAAATTATGTATCCTTGCAATAGTCCAGTACCAATATTTTTTCTCATCCGTTAGATTAGACTAAAAACTGCCATACAGTAGCCTATTAAAATATAGGCCTATGAACAAATTCTCCCCAGAAAACAATAGAACCAAAAACTTAATTTATCGAGAAGGTACCGACATCTCTTCTTTGTTCGTCGATGGAAATATCTTTGATTAAACGTAAGTTAAAAATAGAGATTTGTCTTGTCAATGAGTCGGCAACTTCGCTCAGTGAAATCGGGGCGTTTCAGACTCATTGCTTAAATAAGTTACTTGGTTTTAATATTGTTTCTCAGACTTGAGTTGACCCACTTTTCGTTATAAACGTAGTTATACCTTCGAAGTTTAGGGCAAAACTTGTACGTCGAAAAAACAGCTTGCATTGTTCATTTCTACATGGCTCCAATGTGGGGTTCGCGTGCCGATAGGCGCCAGTATGATGTTTTAACATTTCCATATTTTAATACTTTGAACAAGATGTACTTCCCACCGCTAGAATAAATCATGTAAATTTTGGAAAGTGACACGTTATATTTTTTCTGAATAACAAGTATTTGTGTTTTCATACTGTAGGCTATCTCCTTACATAGATGGGGTTCGAAAGATGCAACTATTCGAAGTTAAACATAATGCTAAAATATATTTTCGGAAACCGAGAGTAGCAGTCAGAAGCAGGATTTCAGTGGCTATTATTAGAATTGGTGTAGGCCTTCTTTAATACACAAATCGCCAGATATAGTCAGATAGTCTATCGACTAACCTTATCCCTATATAATGCATCGTAAAGAAAACGTGCCTCATGGTACCTTAGCCATGGAAATTAATGAAATGAAGTTGAATCAAATCAAAAGAGAAACAGGACTATATATTAGGCATAACTTGGCGGCACCGGTGGTCATAGCATTGGATTGTAATGAATTTAGTATACACAATTAAATCTTTAAAACCTGCATGAGATTGAACCCGACCGGTAAGCTTGATGGGTTAGTGAGTTGCCCTTTAGCCAAATAGTTGCAAGTAAGTAGTTGGCTTATAACCCAGTAACCCGGCGGTAGGGGCGAGGTCATCTGACGATTAACCGTGTGTAAACGCCCCTTTAACCTTGTGTAAAACGCCACGTTTTACATTAACGAGAATAAACCGTTTTTGCGGAACTAAAAAATTGGGATTTATTCAGTAGAATAAAACAATCATTATAGTCGTACTTTGAAGGGCACAATCTGTAAAGCAAAATTTTGTGATTTTAACAAGAAATTTAGAGACTGTCTGTTCACCAAAAAGTGACTCACACGACACGCCATTTTTTCAGAGGCGACACGGAATTTTTTTCGAGGCGACACGGCGACGGCACTTTAATCGAGGTGACATGCAACTTTCCCAGTTACGGCACTTTTTAGGGCAACACGCCACTTTTACCACAGGCGACACAACATTTTACTCGATACAATCGCCGATAATGCACGCAACTGTGGTCTGTGTCCAGTTTGCAGAAAAGTAAAATTTATAAAAAAATGGTGACTGAAGGATGGAGAAAAAGCCGATTACTAAAACTAAGGAAAATAATTTTAGCCCTACCCAAAACACTTAATTCAAACCCAGAACCAACCTTAAGTACAACCCCATGTCTAAAATTAACGCGCGTCGTCTCTGAATAAGTGTCGTGTCGCCTCGAAAATAGTGGCGTGCCGTCTCGGAAAAAGTGGCATGTTTTCCCAAAAATAGTGGCGTGTCGAATGTGACACTTTTTAGAGTATAGTCCTACTGAAAATTTGTCAATCACATTCAATATAGTACATCTATGGACAGATGACCCACACAGGACTTAATCGTTACCGTTGAGGTGGCTCTATTTATTATCTATCCTAACTTCTATGGAATTTTGGTTTTGCGGATACAAAACATCTATTTGCAAAAAAGTCCTTTCAACAAACGTTAATACAACGTATACGCAAAATGGCACAGTCGTTATCAGATGAAGAATTCCATCGTATGCAGGTAGGGCTTGACGAAATATACCAAAAATTTAGTACAACGATTAAAGGTTTTCCTTTGGTCTGGAAAATATATATAAAAAATATTTGTTTACAGGATGTAGCTAAGTTTTTGGTTTGACCTGTAGGAGTTTCAGGAGTTTATATCCTTGATGCCTAAGCTTCTAGTTAAAAAGATTGCTAGGTAATAATCCAATATTTAACTCCACAAAAATAACAGTTCGAACTTTCGTCACAGAAAGTTGGATTTATTCTTGGTTACTTGCGATCATGACGAAACACGCATTTAATAATTTCGCTAGTATATGCAGGCATGACCTACCGGTACATGTTTTGGTCTGTCATAATCTTTCCTTTAGGTTTTCTGAAATTTAAACTCGATTGGGTAAACTCTATTGCCAACAGCTGGTGACCGGGTATGCTTGTCACAACAATTGCACAAATCAATATGTGCCCCATTCAAGTTAAAAGGGTCCTAATAATTAAGTAATGCTATTGAGGTTTAATGACATATGTGCAACAACATTTGTATTCATCTCGATCAGTCAAGACGTAATTAATATTTTTTCTTTATAGATTCAAATTATCGAATTGCGGACGGAAAATTATAAACTTAAAGATGAAAACAAGAAACAAGCCAAACAGTTAAAAGATCTAATTGATAAAGAGACAAGATTGGACCGAGAACTGAACAAACAAATTAAACTAAAAAGGTATTTCATTATTATTTCTTTAAATATATAATGCGCTGGATATTGTATTGTTGTGCAAAACTCTTAATTAACATGTTGGTCCAAAATTTTTAATTAATATACTGTAATATGACCATATCCATCGGTAATTCATTAAGTAAACTTGGTAAGGCAATTTACAAGTTTAAAAAAATTGAATTTAGAATTAACCAGAAATAGTCAACCACGTTATATCCACCACTATTTTTAACATGCCTGTTGAGTGTATGGTATATTTTTTTGCATGCAAAAAACGATTTCCGTTCCCTCCTACCTTATCTTTGCTATATCTTAAATAAAGTGTATAAGTTGGTTTCTGCAAGCAGAAAAAATGGATTACGGAGTTACCAATCCAAACTTGATATTTATAATTTATAAATGAAATAAACAAGTGAAATAGTATATCTTATATAAAGAGTGTAACAATTTGTTTCTGCCAGTAGAAACTAATGGGTTGCCGAGTTACCAATCCAATTTTAATATCCATGTTTTCAGAATAAAACATTCACGTTGGTATATTAAAAAATAAGTATAGAAACAAAGAAAATTAAAATTATGTTTTTTTATTATTGCGGATTTTTCGGGTATATTTTAAATAATATATTTTCAATTGTTATTTAAAATTTCTACCACAATAAAATGCCTAAAATGCGAGAAAATGTGGGATGTGGTGGGAGTTTTTCTGGTGTAATTTATCCACAATGTGTCACTGCATTTCTAATACATTTTAACTAACACTTTATTTTTGATAATCGCAGTTGATTTAACCCAAAAGTATAAAAATATGTCAACGTGAAACATGGCAAGCCAAAAGCAATAAATACCGGTACTGAGACAAGTTATGATAAACAATATTTGTATGGTTGATTGGATTAAAAGCAAACAAAGCTGGTTTCATGTAAACTTAAATTGGTTTAAAGCCAAATCTCCATGTATTTTTAACCGGTGTAAAACAGCAACGAGGAAAAATGAACATGTAATCAAACAAGGTATTGGTTATTTCCATGATTTTAAGGACAGAAGTATGCACATTTTTGAAACCATAAGAGTTACATGGTTAAAATTATTAATTTTAAATGTGAAAAAGTTTGATACTAGAAGCGAAAACATGAGGGATTCACATTTAAGTTTCAATATAGTGGCAGTTGGCAAAGACAAATTTTTTATCATAATTACAATACTTCGGCATTATTTAGAAAGGTTAAAAAAACCTCACCATGCTAAAGTATTTATACAATAATGATACTTAAATATCTTATTTTTTGATAGAGCACTATCTACTTTAAACAAAAGCAAACAAGCACAAGAATATGAAGCAATCCTGCACAACACTGAGGAGGAATTTTCCTTGCAGAATCAAACTTTAATGAAAGAGTTGGAGCGGGTAAAATGTGAAATTGGCAGTTTCTCTTTATTTTAAAGCAAAGTTAACAAAATAAGAATTTCAATTAAAGTTTGCAAGCATGAAAAGTGATACTGATGCTGATTCACAACTAAGTTATTTAATTATTTATTAAGCGACAGGTAATTTACATTACAGCTGACAGTGCAAGTTGAAAAACTGGAAAAAGAAAACAAAAGTCTAGAAGGAAAAAGCAACGAAACTTCTAGTGAATCTTTCGAGCTGCGAAAAGTCCAAGCCCAAAATACAGCTTTGCAAAAAACAATTGAAAGTAGGTTGAAATGTGATGTATCGTCTAAATGAATTATTGTAGGCGGATAAAGTGCTAATTGTTAACTTAGTAACACGACATTAAGAAATATGCAATTAGTATGGTAATACATTTCACCTTAATTTTTTACTGGTTTCTTCATTATTATCAATTCTTAAAAGTATAATATGGGTCATGTTCACTCTACTTTTTTATTTTTGTTAATTGTGTGCTGGTGCTTTGACTGAACCAAATCCACACATAGTCTGTTCATTTTTCGTGACTATAGCCTACTACCGGTTAAACTTGCTAGTACAAAAAAAAATTCAAAAAGATTATGTAAAGGTTATTTGCTGACATAAAATTAGCCAGTACATTCGTCTAAAATTTATCTGTTTTAATCTAAACTACATTATGATTATGTTACATAATGTGTATTTCTTTGACTTTTTAGTAGCGGTATATATTAGGTTGTATCTATTTAATTGGTAGGCCAATAAAGTATTTCTTTTGATATCACTAAACTTTATAATTATAATTTAATCAAACCAAAACATTTGTAAAGTAGCTGGAGATGAATTCAGAATTTTGTATCTTATTTATAGAAAAGTTTTGCTTTACAAAGTGCAACAACTATAATATTTAGTTTTGTAAATAAGTCAATGTGCAAATAAAAAACTCAGTTGTTAAAAAGTAACAAAATATTTTATTATATGTATTTAAAAGAGACTGTCTTATAGATTAGAATATAATTTTCTTTTATATCTTGGTTTAAATAAAGATAGAAACATAAAACAGTTTAAAATATAAGATGTGTATGGTGCATTTGACTTACAGGTAACGTATTGGAATAAAATTAGAAATATGCCCAACTGGCACTCATGGTGGAGCGTTGCAATGTAATTGGGTGGTGCGATAAAAATATGTCTGCAAAAACTAGTCAGCTTTATGAATAACAATTGTAACCATTCTGATTGTACAGAAATTCTGTTATATAAATGGCTTTTTTAAATTTGAATTGTAGTATATTGGGATGGATTTAATTAAAATTATATTTTAAGTTGACATAACTTCAAAACAAGATAATCTTATTACGATGCAGTAAGTTAAGCTTAAAATTGGGTTACTGAAATATTTTATTAAAACTGCAATTTAATTTCCATTGGTACATGTTAAACAACTGGTGTTGGCACCTAACGACTAAAATAGTATTATTTAAATATTACATGAATTAAATTAATATAAACATCTTTCATGTTTTTTTATGATTTAATTTTTGAAAGTTCACATAAAAAAGTAAGAATTTTAATATATATGCTTTTTTGTGCATTAGTTTCAATGTAGCAGTAGCTACTTTCTTGCTTTTTGAGGATTGTAGTTACTTAGAAATTTGAATTATAGTATTAAAGTTTCAACCCCCCATGTTATATCTACCACTATGTGTTTAGCCAGAATCAAATATTTTCCACCTTAAAATTAAAGTAAGGTTACAGTTAGTAGTTTTGTACAATTTATTTAGCATTTCTATGAAGAATAATATTTTTGTTTTCTATTCTAGACCTGCAAATTAAACACAAAGAAGAGCTGCAGGAGACAATTGACACATATACAACCAGAATATCTACACACAAACCCTTGGAAACTAGTCACCACATAAGTAATGTCCCACCCAATGAAATGTCAGATCGTGAGGATAATGATGCAAAGTCTTCCAACCACGATGATAATACAAATGAGGAACAAGATATGGTACGACATTCCACTATTTATTGGGATAATCAGCACAAGTTCAAAACTGTATTTTTCATTTTTAAACGTTTTTTCACTAATTTTACTTTTAATTATTGAATCTTTGTTTTAGTGTTAATATACTTTTCTGTCATAATATAGTTTCTACATTATGCTTAAACGTTTTATTGTTAAGGTAACATAAAGAATTGAATTTTAAATAATTTACTTTTTATGGCTTAACATATATGTGTGGGGACTGGGGCCACACAGTATTCTGCACATCACAGGTCTAGTAGTGTTTGTTAGAATAAGAATAACAAATTATTGTCCTGCTTAAACTACATACCCAATATTCTAGTTCAAAACTTGTACTTGTTGTCAATGTTACACCAAACTTTTCCAAAGGCAGTTGGAAGTCCAATGAATTCTCAAACCAGTGTTGCCAGCTCAATAACATCAAGCCCATCAAACATCAGTGATGAACGTTTGTTACATTCTGAAGCGCAGTGCCAACGTCTTCAGCAAAAACTTAACGAACTTCAAGGTTAGGATCATAGACGCAATCGTTTATATTTAAATAGTCATTTATAAATATTTTAAATGCTTTAAACAAGGCAGGTAGACAAGAGATCTATTATAAATTGAAATATGTAAATAATTATGTATTCTAAATTTCTTAACTAAAGAACTGAAATATTTTACCATCTTTTTAAATGAAGTTATATTGATCATTGTTTGGACCACAAATAATTTTTAGTTATAAAGTTGAAAAACAATTTCTCATAATCCTGATCGAACAAATAGTTTTTTTATTTTCTTGATATTATTTAAACACTTTTGGACAGAATAATTGCCTGGTTGCTGTTAAAATTTTTAGATCTATTAGGTAACACAGTATAACTGTACATGCACTAATATTTAAGTGGGTAGCCCCATGGTAATTCCATCAAGACCCAAACATAATTAGTTTAGTATCAAAGAAAATATGTACACAATCTGGATTTAAAGGCGAAATGTTCCAATTCTCTATTAAATATTTTTGCCTTTATTTTAAAAAAAAAACAATATTGAAACACCTGACACGCTTTAAAAGTGTATTTTTGCAGACATTGAAGTCAAGTTAGTTGCAGAGCATGAAGAAAAACTTCTTCTTCAAAAAGAACTTGATTCGCAGGGAAATCGAAACTCAAGGGAACAAAGAGCATTCACAGATGAAGTTGAATCTTTGCGTGAAAAGTTTGAGAGAAAACAAGCTGCATTTGTGAAAATACAAGAGGAAATGGAACATATGCACATCAAAAATCAGTAAGTTTTCAAATTAGTAAATAAAAAAAGGGTCATAGTTAACTCTCATGCAATAGTTAAGAAGCCTATTGTTTAATTGCTTGACCTTTTAAATATACAGTTCTTCCTCGATTATCCGTCCCTCGTTTATCCGTCATTCGATTATCCGTTCATTGGGTCAGATAATAATTTATGATGTCCAAAGATCGGCTTCTTCATAAGTTAAGGCCACCCTCCGTTATCTTATGCTTATCTTATATTCGTTCGTACCGAATTGAAAGAAATACATGAGAAAACAAGCCGCAGATCATGACGGCATATCCTTTTGTCTTGCCGCGCTGATTACTGATAAGAAAATTGGCGCGAATTCAAGATCACTTGTATTTCACGACATTTTGATTATTTCTACCAGTTGGTTCGAACATTTTACTCGAAAATTCCGACGTCCGTAATTACGTAACTGAACGTGTTTCATAAATACGCCGAGCTCTAGTCGGTTAACCATTTACTGATTTTGACATACTGACAGGACGTCAGTTAACCGTCAATAGATAAGCTCTACTGTAATTTTAACGATCACGCAAATTTACATTGCTTTCAATAAAAAAGTCCGGAGATCCCTCAATACGGTACATTATTTGATGTTGAAGCTCGTTTAAGTTTAGTTGCATTCGAATCTGCTTCTTGCTGCGTTGTTTTGGTTTAAATATGGGAATTCAATTATGCGCTTTTTTTCCTTATTCGTTCAGGTTTTAAAAATCGCTGTCCAGACTAGACCGGATAATCGAGGAAGTACTGTACTCTAAAAAACATATTCACCAATATTATAATATTTGTCCTGGTGATTAGCTAATTTGTAGCATGTCTAAATATATCTAGTGAATTCTGCACTTAAAACTATTAATAGCTCTGATTATTCGACTGTTGAGACAAAGTATTCTTTGTTTCTATAAGAATTCGTCCTGCGATTTCTCACAGTGGTTTAAGTTTCCTATTTTAACACACTATGTATTTAGAATATTTAATTGTTATTTAAAATCATTTCCCCACAAAATTTGAAAATTGTAGTGACAGAGATAGTTTTGGATACATTTCCCCTCCAAATGACTTGAGTAGATATAGTTTTGTCATAAGATTCATTGAGCACCAGAATTTTTATATATTGGTATCATTTCTACATAATTTTTAGTCACATGTTATATTGCTGCAGTACATACACGTGTTCACTTTAACTAACCTTTCTTGTAATCTAAACTTTCAGAGATAAATTAAGTGAAATTACTCAGCTCCATGAAGCCCAACAAAAAGCTGCTTTGCAAGAAAAAGATAAATTATCGTCTGAAGTTGCCTCTCTTGGAAAGGTTAGACTTTGTTTTAAAAATATTAGTATATACAAGTAAATGGGGCAATCTTTATCTAGGCTCTGCAGAACTCACATAACATGTTAGATGGTATGCAAGACTCTATGTCTAATCTGCAAGCACAGGTAAAATTGCATGAAGAAGAGATGAGGATAAAAGTTTCAGAAAAAAATGAAATGAAATCTCAATTGGATGCACTACAACAGGTTCTAAGTTTTTTTTTAAAATTTAATAAAGGGATGACTGGTGTGCAGTTTTATAACTATAACCAATGTGGTAACAGACACATAAAATCTTTATCACTTAAATCTGTATCAAACTGAAAATAGTTTTATAAACCAGCTTAAAATACTTTTTAAATGTTTTATTTGTTTCTTCATTTTATTCCTATATACATATTTAGAGATTGAGTCAAGATGAACAGAAAAAGTTCGACTCCACCGCCCAAATGAAGTCTTTGGAGATGGAGATGTCTGTCCTCCGATCCGAGATGGAGAGAAGTCGGGTGGAGAGGGATGAAGCGGTCACCAAGTTTGAAGACAATGTTCGAGCGAGTGGAGCATTGCTGGAAAGAGTGAACGAAATTGAACGGCAGAGCGATGCGTTGAGGCAGGAACTTAGGCTTGCAGAAGAGGTGATTGGACAATATAATTGCAAAGTTAAGACTGCCAAGCTATGGGAGAAGATATGTACATGTTTTAAAGATTTTCTTAATTGACTTACTTTCTATTGCAGTTGGCAGAAAAGCGGAAGAAAGTGATGGACCAACAAGCAGTAGAATCCCATGAAAATAATGATAAATTCACCAAACGAATCAACACCCTAATCTCTGAGCACCAATCAACCACTGCACAAACTGTAGACAATTATGAGTCCAAAATTAAATTATTGGAGGAAACGTGCAAACGACAGGAACAGGAGCTCATTCGAATAAATCATCAAGATCGGGTTTGTATATTTTCATTTCAAAACATGATAAAACACAATGGACACAATGGAAACATTCGCTATATTAGTAGGCCTAAATCTAAAAATTGTTTTTTTACACGGGTGAACATGGAACTTAAAGCACCAAGTCTAGTTTATTTTACTAACTCACTGGGGACTGATTGTTTGATTATATCCAGCTACTTGGTATTTGCATGGGTCATTAGGCAAGACATTTAGCACAAGTTTCTTTAGCTGACTGAACTAAAAAGAACTAACAATAACCTTATTATTTAACCACACTAGTAGTTTCCAGTAACTCGACAGTTTTATTGTGCTGTGATGCCTTATGTGCTTTTTTAATCCTTTAAATCCTTTGTATAAATATGAATATCCAATAAATCTCTTTTAACCTTTGTAAAATAAATCTTTTTTTATTTTAGTTAAAAACGAGAGAGCTCGATTCCCTTCAGCAGCAAATTCGTGACAACCAATCAACCATATTGTCCTTGGAGAACTCCAGTGGTTGGTTTGAACGAGCGCTTAAAGATGTGGAAAAATCGTCCCTTGAAAGCAAACAGAATCACCAAACAACACTCAATGAAATGAAAGCTGAACATGAGAAAGAATTAGAGGTTTACAGTAGTTTCAATTTAGTCTGTTGCAATAAAGGCTGCAATGATATATTGATAACTCTGCTGCGATCAAAAAATTATGCATTATACAGTAGAACCCCGCTTAACTGACCACCTATGGGACCGTTATCAAGTGGTCGCGTTAGCGTGGTGGTCGTGTTAGTGAATTTTGAAAAACGCAAGGATTGTTTAAGACATGGGAAATCGTCATATTACTTCGCGCCCACCATCGGGTTACCAGAGCTATTGCAGTCGTGTATGATTCATATTTTTCGTCTATTTGGTAGAACTCATTATTTATTGATTCAGGCAATGTCCGTTATGTACCTTGCCCAAGGACACAACCGACAAGCTAGTGACCAGTTTCGAACCTGCAACCCTTTCACTGAAAGGTGTTGCACTAAGCCACCAGCTAATCTGCTGAACCAAATTCGCAATACTGTATAAAAATTGCATTTTACTTTTCGCAAACAAAATAACTAAATCAGAAAATGGAACATTCAAGTTAACAATAATTTATAATTGTAAATATGAAGTCTGTATAGTCATTGGTCATTTAAAGATTTTTATAATGATTATTAAAAAAATACAGGCACTAAAACATGCTGTACATAAAGTTTTAATCAACATGTTGAATAAAGCCTTACTTATATTGTTTTTTTTAATTATAACAAAAAGTAAAAAGCTTGAAAATCCCCTCAGAAAATTCGTGTTCAGTTTACATTGAACACTAAAGAGGTTGAAGAGGCTGAACTTCGAGTTGTTACGGCGATGAATGAGACCAGTCTGCGCGATGCTACTATTGAGCGAATGAAGCAAGACATACAGGATGAAGTAAGCAAACAGAAACTGATGGAGAAGAAGGGCCACCAAGCCGTAAGTTGGTGTGAAATATATATTTTCATACCATCACTGGAACACTATGCATCGTAGTTTTTCACAGCTTTTGGATATCACTTGTTACAAGCATTGTCCATATGCTTTGATTATTTCATACAGATTTGTTATGCATGTATGATACTAATATTAGCACATAGCTGCATTATGTTGTATATTTTTTTTCACTGCAGATTTATGTCATCATTTTACCCTTTTTACTGTTTAAATTAATTTTAATTGCTACCAACAATTTCAAACTTTTTGCTCATCTTGACAATTCTCAGGCATAGTGTTTCAGACTTTTTTAAGATGTCACAACAAAATTTGGTAAATTATTCAATATTGCGATATTTTTTAAACCTTAGTAAAATACTAAATAATAAACCATATTCCCTTACATATTAAATGCCCTTTTCCATAATTCGCCAGCTTGCTACTTTTTCTAAGTTTGACTTTCCTTAAAACTCATCTATCACCAGAACACTCTTATCTACCTTATGTCTTTTTGGGTTTAGTTTCTTCATAACAAAACTCTGCCACTTTGCTTATCTAGATCAACATGCGTTTTGCAATTGCATGAGATTCTTTCAGTAATTGATAACCATCTTGAACTAGCATTATCACACGATGATCTTTGATGTTATAATTAATAACATGTATATATTTATAATATATATTATAAATTGTTGCCCCAATAATGAGCAATGTTCGTCATTTTTTTGAAGTTGAAAGACCTCAAGAGACAGCTAGTTATAGAAAAGAAAAGAAGTGAAAAACTCCAAGAAAAAATTAAAGATATATCTTCAAGCAATTCAAGTAAGTTTGGATTTTATATTTGTTTAGTTAAAACTTTTACATTGCAGTGTAATTTTGTGTCGAAAAAAAAACATAGTGATTGTTATTCCACTGGAAACCCATTTAAACGACCGGGTTCAAGTGATGTGGGCTACCATGTGATTTTTTCCCAAAATCTTTTAGCAACCTGCTGACACTCTAATTGGGGTTAAATATTTCTTGTAAGTATTTTGCATAATCAGTCTGGTGCAAATTTGACAATGACAAGGTTGAAATTTAAATCTTGGTGGTACTTTTCTGTTTGTATAACATAAGTTCACTTTGTTTTCTTAAATAGTATTTAATCTACTTTCTGTTATACACAGACCTTGATGAGCTCCTACAAGTTGTAGATTTAAATGACAGAGTGGCAACGGGTGAGGATAGTTCAGTCTCCTCATTCAGTTTCCGAGATCTTATCTCCAGCAAACCCAACCCTTCAGATTCTGGTTCTCAGGTGCATTTTTGAAGTTTTATCTTAAACAACTAAAATTTTGCAAAAAAATGTTTTAAATTTAGATATCTTTTTTATTTCTATACTTTTTTGTAGGGTAAATATAGAATTTCGAATTTTTAAGATTCTAATATCTAGGGATATAAATCTTTACAAGTAATTTGATAAGAATAGGTAAGAATTAAAATTATAAACTTAAAATCACTGCTGTGATCCTTTGCGCGACAAAAATCGTTATGCCGATTATGACAACATCAGTGCAACGTCTCAGCACTTGTGCAACAATTGATAAACATGATAAAAAAATTTGGTAAAACGTAATTAAAGTAAATTTCGTAATCTTAAAATTGTAACTAAAAGGGTACTGAAAGGTCGGAATTACAACTTGCATTACACAATTACAACAACGATATCTAATCAGTAATCCCATATACGTGCTTAAAACAT
>CH002402.1:93193-108804 GCA_000149265.1 Ciona savignyi | reverse complement strand
AATTCGCCTCCCCATTTCATTACTATCTGCTACTTTTACACATCTGTCTCTTTTGATCTTCCCTCCCTAGTATCTTCCCATTTTGCTACTAGGTGTTTTATTTCATTATTATACTATTTTCCTTTGGTTTTACTATCACTTTTTCCTACTCGCTGTTATAGACCTTTAAATCTACTTTATTTTTTACCTCAATGCCTGTGACATTCACCCTTATCTCTCTTTGGGGCCTACTTCCCTTTAGATCACTCTCCATTCTTTGGCCAAGTTTTATGCAATTTCAAGAAAACAACTATTTTCGCTATGTGTTTAATACACACTAGTATTCCCAACCCTTTTTATAGAATTAACTGTAATGACAAAGCCCTGTCTATACTAAGCATGAGCGAGGCGAGTTGGGGATTACATAATTGTATATTATTGCGCAAGGAAATTACGCCTGGACATGGAAATAATTTAATCTTGTATCCATTATGCATTTCGAACTTATGTTTAATTGTTCTTGAAAGTTTTAACATGATTGGACATTTTTACATCTAGAGCAGTGATTTACAAACTGGGGGGTAAGCATCTTTCAAGCGGTCTCTCTATTTTGTACAGGTCCGCTAGGTCCAGCGCTAGGTCCGCTAGAGTTAGTTTTAAACATGGAGTTGGAGTTAGGGTTAGTTCTGGGGGTGAGATTAGTGTTTAGAACAGGGTTTAAATTAGTGTTTAGGGCAGGGCACTGGACCTAGTGGACCTAGCGGACTAAGCGCTGGACATAGCGGACCAAACAGACCTGTACAAAATATAGGGACCCTTTTTTAAAGGGTCCACGCAAGATTCATCGACTTATAAATTGTACGATCTAGGCTAGCTGTTTGCAGATTTGTCTTCCAAATGTTTTGCCTTTTTCATTTTTTCCACGTGTAACACCTCTAATTTTTAGTTCCCCAACTCCCTCTCAATAAACTGCATTAATTTTCTGGTAAACACGATTGTGACTTGATAATTGTTTCAAACATTGATGAGGGTCCGTCAATATTTTAAGGAAGCAAAAGGGGTCCACTTGGTAAAAAAAATGAGAACCACTGATCTAAAGTGTTTAATCTTTCCTGTGTGTTTTAGTCCAATTGATCATTTCTTTCGTTTTGAATGCGTTTTTCATAATATTTTGACTGATGGTAACATTTCGGTAATATAAAGAATTCCCTTCGTGGTATTATCTAAATGTTGGTACGAACATGTCTAGAACTTGTGTTTATTCTTTCAAAAAAAGTTTTCACCCAGTTGTTGAAATCCTTCCAATGTAAATGTGCATTATTAACAATTTCGGCCAGCCAAAAAAAACATAACAAAACCAATATAATTTCTTTAAGAAACCCATAAATTCCGTACCAGCATTTGTTTTTATTTATGTTTTTATTAAATTTTAAACAAAAAACAAGGCAGATGTGAACATATTTTATCTATTTTTTTCAGATTCAATGGAGAATTCAGCTGCTACCAAATACCAACCAATACACCAAGTACTACACTAGTATGGTTGAATCTGTGCTCAGTGACAACAAATTAGTGTTCTGTGAGATGCTGGCTGATATTAGAACTAACCCAAGAGTAGGACCATCAGTCCCATACTTTATGACTTTTCTTTCTAAAGCAAGCCTTGTAAGTCATGATTTGGACAAACTTTCCTCAATGTTATACATTATGAAAGGACTTTTGTTGAATCCAAGTGTTTCTGTGTTCGATTATCAGAGTAATTTACTCTCTTTTGCAATGTATTGTGTACTAGAGCCGCTAGCAGCATCTATTAACCCTTTAAATGACCACTGGCTTCTAAGGGATTGTGCTGCAAGAATAATTGCACAGATTGTCTACAAATACTCCCAGAAAACCGAAGATCTTTTGGCCAGTGTAAAAGTTGCAACAAGAAATATTTTAGCTGATCCTTCCCGTCCATTATGTTCACTTTATGGAGCTCTTGCTGTCATTGCATCAATGGACTATGAGCTTGTTGTTACAATACTTTTACCAATGCTTTCAAAGGTGATTGTGGATCACATCATGCCAATCACAAATGACCAGTCGCTCACAAGTGTGCATATGAAAGAGGACGCTCATAAAGTGCTTGGCGCTGTTTCGCACTGCATTCATGTTTTGCTATACCATGACAAACTAATTGATCTGATGCTACTATCCCAAATGACAGATCTTTTCGGGGACAGTATATATTACCCAATTAAACATATATCAACGAATTGCAATGCAAATCATAAAAATACACCCAAGAAGCAATCATATACACGTTTTTCAATATTTAAGCATCCTGCAATCACCCCAACTTCTTCACGGTTACCCTTGAACGTTGTTTTTGAGTCTGTATCTCCGATATACATGCAATCAATAATAATTAACTTTGGTACACAAAAACCAGTGCGACATAAAAGGGCAGCCCAAACAAATGTGATGCAATGGTCAAACCCCCGTTCACAAATAAATGTATCATACCGTAAATGCAGCCAGCAGCCAAACCATTTTTTAAAGTGTTATGATCTGCTATCTCTCGTTTTGTAATTAAACTTTTTATTACAACATTGTACACAAACTACTTGTTTTGTTCATTTGAATTCTATTAAATACTACATATTGCAACGTTTGACTGTACAGTATTTTTTGAGTCTTCTCTGGAATAAACCCTAAATATTGCGTTTTGGGCAAATCTAGGTCATGTTAGATGACTTATATCAAAAATTGTATTCCATGTCATAGCGTGCGACGAAAAAAATTAAGCGACAATTAAAAATACGGAAACAAAATTATTTGTATTTAGTAAGCCAATGTTGACTTCCGGTGAAAACCCAAAATGTCGACTTCGGGCATATAAGGATCATGTTAGCTAATGGTTCACTTTAAAAAGGGGACTTTATTATTTTTTGTCAAACGCTTTAACGGGGGATGTCTTGACCGTCCGATATCATCTATAAGGATTTATCAAATCGAATAAAACGTTTAGATATGGTAGATAACACGGTTTAGATTTTAAAAACAAATTTAAGGGTTTACCTTGGGTGGTATTCCTTACTAAAAATGTAATTTCACCTTTTTAGCATTTATTTTCGATTGATCATTGCCCCGAATAAAATTACCCAAATTTAAGTTAATTCTGCGATTGCGCCAGGAAAAATTCCCAACAGAGTTTTAACGTGATTGGATAACCCATTCATTCCAATGACCTGGCGAACGGACCTGTCCGTCACCAGCGTGACGCAGGAAAAATAAAAATTACCGAAATAAAACTAAGTGAAATCAAAATGGGTTAACAGAATAACTATGAGCAAAGTCATCGCTTGTGACCTTCCCGTCCTGCATAATATATTACTGTTGAACATAGTTGTGATTACTTTCGCTTATCACAAGTGTGTAACGTGTTTAACCATAGAAAACTATGGTTAAACAGTGTGTAGAGATAAAATAATTGTCTGATGCGGGGCTTATGGTTAAAGTTTGGGAACTTGTTATCGCTATCAGTTAAGTAATGAAGTTAAGTACTGCTGAAGTTTATGCGGCGGAGACTGTCGGTTTTAACCCTCCAGAGCATAGGGGTCGGCAACCTTTTTATAGTCGCGGGCCAAAACGAAACTCAACATGATCTCGGCGAGCCGTAATAAATTTCTCAATTCCACATTAATTTTTCTACGTTTTGATAACATTTCAAGATTGCAAAATCAATTAGAAAAATATATGTTTACTTGTATTATCTATCGTACAGGACTTTAGTTAGTAAAGAACACGATGCAAACACATGAAATAGCAAAAACGATGTATGTTGTGTCACAATGTTACATGTCATAATATGTGTCATGACGTCATAATATTACAATTGGATTGCTTCTACTCGCACTAATGCGTATGCCAACAAACACACATACTGATTGCTTTCTCTCAAAGCATTTTCTTTGTCTGCACGCACACATTCTCAATAGACACGGTCAGGCGCATTTTTATTATTGCCGCATAGACTGTTGAAATTCATTATGATCTAAGATTGCAGATGACACAGTGGGCCGTATTCTATAATACTTCAGTAAGATGTCTTGGGCCGGATGATTTTGCTTGGCGGGCCGGATGCGGCCCGCGGGCCGTAGGTTGCCGACCCCTGCTCCAGAGGGTCAATAAATGTTAGGTGTCTACAGAAGTATTTATACTTTTGTTTGATTCGTGCACATCTTTATACCCATAGCAAACATTTACGTAAGTTTTAGTTCTTTTGTATTGTTTCTTCCTGCAATTTTACCGGTTAGTCTGGTGGTTTAGTGCGATGCCTTTCAACCGAAAGGTTGCATAAGTACACTACGCCTCGAAGAAAAGTATGCGATAAAGAGACCCCCCCATTGCACGGGTCTCTTTTTCGACGTGTTCTAACGACTGTCGTTTTGCCTTTTTTCCCATTTTTTTAATTTTTTTTCAATAGTCCTGATTTTTTGTTTTCATCGTGGAAACAAAAAATAAACTAACCTAAACTAAGGTTCGAATCTGATCGCTAGCTAGTCGGTTGTGTCCTTGGGCAAGGCACTTAAACAAACATTGCCTGAACCCAGCGGATTAATGGGTTTTACCAAATTGAAGGAACGTGTAAATCATACACCACACACTGCAATAGCTCCGGTGACCCGGCAGTGGGCGCGAGGTGATCTGACGATTGCCCGTGTGTTAACCCCCTTGGTTTTCCCATTCACGGGGATAAACATAAATATCCTATCCTATCTAAATTGAGGTTAGCTGATCTGGCTATGTAAAAAATAATTTCCTGATTGCACAACTTCTGCTAAAGCCAATATCGGCAAACACTCCTGGCTGCAGCAGCAAGTGCCTGGCTTCACATCAGCGTTTCTTTTCCAGTTTTTTAGGGAATTTTAGGGTTAAGATTGCAGATTCCAGCGCCATTTTTAAAATCTGAAAAATATCTGGGTTGCTATGGTATAGAATTTTTGATTAGAAACCCCTTTTAAGTCTAAGTTGTAGAGATGGGAGAATATTTGGAGGACATTCTGCTGGCATAAAGTATCATTACAAGATGTAAATCGACTTTGTTAGATAAGGTTCTAAAATGTTCCCGTCTAAGTGCTGATACCACGGCACTAAAATGGTATACGGCATAGTCGCAATCACACGTCACACTATATATGTCTGCTCCAAATAGCCGGTGATACCAGCAGCTGGCTTCTGGACTCGGCACAGTACTTTAATGTATCTATGGGATGTAAAGAGTTGGGACGTTTAAATCATTGACACACAATAAAGTGAAGTGTTGACATACACAGTACTAAAACTGAACTGCAAAAATTACCAGCAGTTAAATCAATTAACCTTGCAAGGTTTGTAAATCTGAAACAAAGTGCTTAAAATCCACATCGCCCAACAGAACACCGGCTTAGAAAGCATCCAACATGCTTCACATATCGACTTGTATTTTATATAAAAAGTTGCAGCAGAAATTAAGATTTTAAAAATGTTTTATGCTGGCTAATCTTTAAATTGGATACTAAAAATTTTTACGTTGTAGTGATTTACTATGTTACTGTAACAATACTGTAATAACCGCACTCACGGTGTACCTTTCTATTTGCATTGTAAGCCTATACATGTTTGCATTATGTATTCCAATTCACTACATTATTCATAATGTATTTTGTAAGTTATTTTGTAGTTATTATTGTTGTTTTCGTAAAGATTTCATCTTTATTACTCTATATATAAACTTACTGTTTTCATATATATTACCTCTGTCTATTTCGTTGCCGCACATATCACATGAGCCCCATCTTGCAGTTTTGTGGTTTAATTGCTGGAATCTGCATGTAAATGAGAAAACAGTGTATTTGTAAAAGTGATTCATAGTGACTTAAAATTATAATTTTTTAAATAATGTTCATGATTTGTTTACCGCTATATTCACTTACTGCCTGGGGCGACTATGCAAAGAACTTCGGAGTTGTTGGTAGTGAAACAAAGCGAGTGGAGGCAAAGCAGAACTAATTTTAAAGTGTATTTATGTTTAAATACCAAGTAAAGTCTATTTACTTAATCAAAAATGGATTTTAAATTCGGTATTTTTCTCATTCTTTTCAAGCGTTATATGTATCACTTTTATTTAAACACTGAAAAATAATACTATTTTAGTACTGGATGGATTAATGATATGGCGAGAAATATACTTAAGCCTTGTGTATGTGTATTTGTTTTCAATAGGCTGACTGCAGTTCTTTATTCCGTAGGACACAAGCCTATAATAGAACGAAAGGTCACAGGCCTTCTCACTTGGGATATTAATTAACAGGCCTTTCTCTGTTTGCAACAGTTCACCACGAGCTTACCGTATATAGGGTCATGTATGTTAAGCACTTTGCAAGGCGTATAACTGGATTAAAATAGAAATATGTTTATTGGACACATGTTTATGTTACCACCAGGCGTAAGGTAAAACCATATCAATTTAAATGTCTGAAACTAAATTAGACAGGTAGTGGTTCAACAAAAGTTGCTCGGATAGAGACGTTGCGCTGTTGCTGTGTTATAGCCTGATATTTCTGTCAGCATAACACATCACAAAATCATTAATATAGGTCTCGGCTGGACAATTTAGTTGCTTGGTTTGGGTTGTTTATTTTAACGATGGCGGACACTCTCGAAAGTGAAAAAGTAGATGCGAAGGTGAACGTTGAAACAGACAGCGTAGAACCGAAAGATACGAACGGAGGAACGGAGATAAAGAAAATCGACACCGTAAAAACTATGCCGAAGAAAACAGCGCCCCCAATACCGACACAGAAAAAGGTTTGAGTTCTAATTTAAAGAACGTATCTTCTAAATACATTGATAAATGTTGTTTGTACCAGTTAGGTAGCTTATACAAAGAGGAGCAACATAAATCTATATTTAAACGGTACCGTAATAAAATAAGTTGTACCGTAATAAAATAAGTTGATTTTATTGTCAACGATCTTTTAATGAAAGTTTAGGTTATTTGTGCCATAAACGTTTTTTTGATTTGCAACTTACAGTCAATTTAAAATTTATATCCGCCGCGAGCGCAACCCATATACAGTATGCTATACAAAGTTAGTATGTTTGACAAATACGAGATGAGAAAAAACAGCATCAGCAACCAGTTACCGATTTTCTATGCATGGTTAAAGCCTGTTTTTCTTAGACCTTGTCCTCGAGATTGTTTAACTACTTTTTCAATAATGTAGAGTAAATATAGTACATCGTGTACAACGGTAAAATGGTACATTTACATTGGAACCTGGTATATTGTGTATATCGATAGCTGAAAAAAAGCAAAATAGGTTTGTATAGCAAATTAATTAGCAGCAAATTAGCAGATGTCAATAAGCAAATTAGCAGATGTCCCTCGAGATCACCTTTTTAAACTATAGGGATGCGTTGTTTGATTTGAAGCTGAAAACTAAAAGATGTTTATACAGCCCAAAATTTAACATAAGAAAACCTGTGTTAACTTCACCTACCATAAACTTTTAGATGTTTGGATACGATCGGTATGCTACTGTCAAGTCTGCTGGCTTAGGTCTGTTGGTTATTACACTTATCGTGGATGCTTCTGTTCGATTGAGAAAAGTCGTTGATTTGGTAAGATTTTAACCAATTTCAATATTATTATTTGTCCCTACAATGTAAACTTTTAAATTTGGGATATGAGAACACAGTGGCAACCAAAACGAGAATACTGTGTCAAAGCCCAGCACCTGTTGCCTTCAAACGTCACACTATTGGGGAATAACCATAAATGTTATTAGGCAAAACACTCACTGAAACACCACGAACCAAAGGTTACCCAGTCGTCAGATCTGGCCGCGCATGGAGATCAGTTCAATTGGTTGTATGCCAACTCTGTCCGCGAGTTATGGTCGTGTGCCCGAATAGTTAACGCGACCTTTACATATATATCGAGTTATAACTTAGCGGATTTGATGAATTCCAATAAATTGAAGGAACGTATAAATCGTACCCAACACACTCCAAAAGCTCCGGTAACCCGACGGTGGGCGCGAGGTAATCTGGCAATCACCCGTGTGTTAACATCTTGGTTTTCCCATTCACAGGGATAAACGTAACTAACCTATCCAAATATTTGCGTTGTCTAGTAATTAAAAATTCCGGTTTTACGCAGACCCATGGTCGTGCTCTGTATTTTCTCTTTTGGATTCGCTATACATTTTAGGTCGTTTCAGTAATTTCCACAATTTATTTTATACAGGGTGCAGGTGAAAAGTGGTACCTCCCCATGCTCATCCTAATATCCATTCTTCTTGGACTTCTCGCAATTGAGGGAATCCTTCTCGTTTATTTAAGTAAGCTGTTCCAAGAGATTATTTAGTCATTTTGGGGGGAAAGCGGTATTCAGACTGGTAACAAAACACTTTTTCATCATATATGGTAAAACATGTGATATTCTGAAAATTTATAAGTGAACGTTCTATCTAGGGCTGCAACGATATATCGTAGTCGCGATACTAATAAACGTGTATCGGGATTATCGTATCACAGACACATTATTTTATAAGGGAATATGCGTCTTAAGTATGGGGAATTATAGCGTTTATTTACTTACCAACACTTTATTATGGTAAAAACACTTAGCTACACTTGTTATTGTGATGTATGATGTTAATAAATCATAGTTTTACGACTATCATTATGTATTATGGGAGCTTATATTTTATAATAATACTGTTCATTTATACATAACCTATTACGGCCATGGTACCATACATTTTGATTAATACAAGCTGACTTTTCTTGGGGACGTTTTACACATCGGTTTGTATGTTTATTGACAAAATTAGAAAAAAGGGTTGATTTCACTTGGCAGCGTTATTTACTATCCCACAAAATTAACATGTGCAGTTTGTTTTACAGGAACATTTATAAAAAAAGGTTTTATTCATCCAGGCACTCAAAACCTACAAAACCCAAGGAAACAACGTTGTTTGCAGAGGATAAACATAGTGAGCACAATCCTTGCTGGTCTAATCACCATTATCAGTGTTATAGTACTGAACATAATGGCGGATAGTGGGTTGTACGTGGGAGTTCCAAACCCTCGGTCGAATGGAACGTAAGAACAATTACGCAGGTGGCAAGGATTAACCTAAACTACTCGCATGAACTAAACAACTATCTAAACAAGTAGGCTACCTAGCATTTAAAATAATATATTACTCAAAGCAGGTTTCGCTAAAGAGCTGACCGGTTATCCATAAAAAAACTAGCTGGTCGGGGTCTTGGTCAAAACGTTCTAAAGGTCTTAATTATATAGATCACACTATGAAAATACTTAACACACGGGCAATCGTCAGATAATCTCGCGCCCACCGTCGGGTTGTTCCCACATCCAGGATAGAAATGAAACCTTACATCATATATTAATCACACTTTGTTAAATAACAACAAGCTTGCATGCATTTATGTTTTTTACCTTTGTTTTGGTCAAGGAATCTAATCTAATATTTTATTCAGAAATTACTTGGCAACGACACCTGGCGAATGACTTTTAAAGAACGCTTGTGGCGCTGTCATCACTTTTTCGTTTTGACACTTCGTTGTGTAAATAAAACCAATTAAGACCGAATACTTATGTTTTATATACCAGTATTCGCAAAAATAAACAAAAAATTGAACGAATCGTTATGGCAAAACAAAACGAGAGAAAAATGTTAGAAACGGTGCAACCTACAAATTCTAATTGCAACTGATGGGAATGGCGAACAATAAGGGCGTTTTGGGGGAGGGGGTCGTCGTAAAACTAGATCAGTTCGTATAAATGGTTAGAAGTATGCACAGAATAAAAAAGCAGTAAATATTAAGATTGTAAGTACTTCATTAAAATGCAGGGAAAATTGATTAAAAAAAGCTTGATTGTACATTAAAAGTTTATTTAAAAACATTAAATTTATCAAAAAAAAACAGAAATTTTAAGGTGATTACAGCTTTGCAGGTTTGGCTACTTCAACCAGTCATTTTAAATTTGACAAAGAACTACAAAACATGAAATTAAATTAAGCCAGTTAAAAGCAATCAACGTTAAATGATTGCAACCCAAATACACTTTTATGTAAAGCATTTTTATGATGTTGCCATCACTTAAACAAGCGCAAGTGGGTCTTAGATCACTGATTTGGTGGATTGGTGGCATCAGACAAGAAAAGGTCTTCTTTGATCAAGCTATAATCATCTACCATCATAACATCGCTGAACTATGGAAAAACATAGTTGGATTAGTTATATGAACGTATACGTAACCTTTTTTGTTTAGGTATTTTATTTGAGCCGTTAAATTAAATAAGGGGCATTTATATTCTTTACAAATTTAATGAGTCTGTTAAATATATAACACTGTTTTTGGGTATATGTTAAACACCATTAACATTTATATATGCTTGAATTTGCACAATAATTTGATTAAATATGGAATAAAGTAACATTTCAATATATGTATTAAAATCAGATGTTTGTTACCTTTGTTAATGTGTTTTCTAAGAAAGTTTTCAAAATAAATTAATGATTTCGCGGCACAATAAAGTTGGGATCATAAAACCTTTTTAGAATAAAAACCTTTCAATGCGACCAACTTCTCCATGATACAACTAAAAAGTCTCTTTTAAAAGAACCGTGTTCAGATTCATATTTGCTTTTTACAGGGCCGTCTTTAATGCATGGGCAGTGTGAATAGAGGGGCCACAGATTTTATGATCGACATGGTGGTACAGATAATATTTATCCTTCAAATGTAGGCATGGTGCAATTGTGCATGTATAATTAGAATTCAAAAGTACTCTTCTGTGAAGAACTAGTCTTTACAGAAGTTTAGTGTTAGCTAATTTAAAATGGTGACTTCTTGTTGGTGTTTTACGGCGCTTATTAACAGTGTGAAGCTGATCTTATTCCTGCAGCAAAACAATTGTTTAACTAGCATTTATATTGAAGACTTCCATTAAAAGTGATGATTTTCTTCGTTTTGTAAGGAGTCTACGAAATTGAAAATAAATATATACCTGATTTGAATCATCATTGCTTAGTAATGCAGTAAACCCAGCGCCATCAATAATACTATTCAAGTCTCCGTCGTTGCCAGTAGGGTATTGAAAGGATGACATTCCCACGCCGTCTATATCTAGATGAGCAATTACAATAAGAATACAATGGCCCGATGGTGGTGGTTAGTTGATAATGGGTGGCTATTGGCCAACAGTCCAAAATTTACACTTTTACAGAGCAGACTGCAGGTATTATATCCTTAACTACAAAATAGAACATAAAAATATCACTTATTCCTACCTGGACCTTAATCTTACTTTAGTGCTAAACTACAAGAGCAGTCAACTGAAATCATATGGTAATAATGGTATTATACTATCCATAAGAAAAACTTTTAAAATACAATAGTAGATCAAGAATGACAGGACATACTTGAGCTTAATGAGACTGCTTGTGTATGCTGTTGCTGCATGTTTACGTCACTGGAGGTAGGGGACAGAGTGCTGGAGGCCACGCTACCCAGGGGGGAATGGTTCTGAGTCAAATTATTCGGTGAAAAGTTGCCCTGGAGTTGATGGGTAGGAGCCAAGGCAGACTGTGGGTTGCTAATAGCTACAGCATCGACGGTCAGCAACTGAAGAAAAAAATAGGCAATCCAAAGGTTATCATGTTTTAAAACAAGCTAGACAACAACTATTAATAATAGATTGATCCTACATGGAGACACTGGAAATACTTTTTGTTTCTGTGGTATTATATATAAGTGAATAATTATTGCCAAATAATTTCTAACCTGTTGTTGTAGGAAGTGTTGTTCAGTGGAACTGGCTGTTTGACCATGTTGTGGCTGTTGGTACACTAACATTTCTGGAGTCGTTGTTGTTATGGAAACGGGGTTCTGATTGGAGGAAGGCGAGACTGTGTTCGATGGGAAATTGGCAACATGTTGCTCGTCTTCTGTGTATGGGAGCATATTGGTATAACTTTTGTAACAGGATAGAATATTCATGTTTATCCCCGTGAATGGGAAAACCAAGGGGGTTAACACACAAGCAATCGTCGGATCACCTCGCACCTACTGTCGGGTTACCAGAGCTATTGCAGTGTGTTGTAAATGATAGACAAGTTGCTTAAATTTGGTAGAACCCATTAATCTGCTGGGTTAAGGCAATGTCCATAAAAAATGCCTTATCGAAGGACACAACCGAGTAGTTAGCGACCTGTTTTGCACCTCTAACCTTTTGATTGAAAAGGCAATGCACTTAACCGCCAGACTAACCGGCCGGATAATAGTCGCTTCCATACAAGTGTGATAAGGTATATATAATTAATAATTATTACTTAGTAAACGACAAAACTAGACAATCCCAACTAAGCACCAATTTTCTTTTAGAGAAAATCATAGCTACCTGCAGTAAAGAGTGCATCGTTTGGAACAGCGCCGTCGAAGTTTAAAAGAGTGCTCATTATATTCTGTGTATCGCTGTTGCCTGATGGCATACTTATACCACACTGTTGTACCATCATCTCCAGTTGCTGCAATTGTATACGACAGGAATGACAATATTTGGATTACAAATGCAAAAATAAAATCATTTATAAATATGCTAAGAAGTATTGCACATTGAGGTCTTCTATCTAACAAATTTCTGGGTTACATACACGTTTACTTTAATGGAAAAGTTATGTTAATCACATGTTTGTTTCAAAATGACAATTAATAAATTATATATGCAGAAAATAATTAGCAGTGAATTTAAAATATAATTTATATGAATAGGAAAATAGAATTGCATTAAAATATTACTTTCCATGGTTACATTTTCAGACCTTAATAATACCACCAATTATAAGCATTATGTACCAACTATACCTGTACACGCAGCAAAAGTTTCTTGTTCATATTTTCCATTTGTTTATTCCGTTGTTCTAGTGCTTTACGCTTTCCTTGATTTGCTTGTAAATGCTGTATATAATCAACTGCCGCTTTTAATATGGAGCCTTTGTTCCAACGGAGTTCACTAGTAATTTGCAATAGTTGTTTAAATATTTTTGTAAATATGCATTTTTGGTAGATTTTCTCTTGTAAGAGGATCTATTTTAAGAGAGTTATTTTAGAATTTGTGCGCTTAATGTAATTTGGTGGTCTTAAACCGAATACACTACTTGCAATGTAAACAAGACTTTCACTTTCAGAATCTATTTATACCAGGTGAATACTGAAGGATAACAGGTTTGTGGTACCTTAGTTGATCACTTATTATTTAATGCTTATATGCTGTTAATAATGCATCACATTTTCTGCTGCCTTTTTAAAAATTTGTTTAGCCTATAAACCTTTTTTTTTAAATCAGTTCTACTGTGAAAAAAGGATAATTTAGAGAAATATAAATAATTGTTAGTTTTAAATGAACGTGGGACTGATGCAAGTGACTTATGCATTACTAAGTTTAAGAAATCAAATAAAGTGCTTGGGCCATGCAGGGATGAAAACTTACGGGTCAGAAGACTTGGGCACAAGTTGACCAAGTTCACGAATCCGATCATTGATATTGTATCTACGCCGCCTTTCGACTGGAAAATATACTTGATTTTGAACATAATGCGTGGAATTTATATAAAAGTCAATAAACCTAAAATAATAACAGAATGTAATAGTACCTTCACATGGACAGTTCTGTAGCTTAGTCATTTGCTGTTAGTTTTTTTAACAATGTACGCTTACTTATGTTATGATTGTCTTTTTTGATGCGATCCTTTGTGAAAAGTTGTGCGTCTTCTTCTGTGAACTCTCGTTTGATGAGCGGACAAGACGATGAGGTCTCATTGGACACCAGAGGAAGCGAGTGGGCGGTGGAGTGAGCATAACTATTTATATCAGTTGGTGACACCGTGGGTAGCTGGAATGAATTCGTTGTGGTTAGTCATCGTTTGCTAAATAATTGGAATACATTTGCAAAAACTTAGTGACAGGATAAAAAACAGTTCAACCAGTCGGCAGTATTGTGAGATTTATAGTTCGAACTACTATGTAGTGCAATGATCATTGGTCAGTTGGAATTTTAGTTGATTTAATTTAAGTAATTTTATTAGTTGTATTGTATATTTATTTTGTTCTCAACATGCATTGATCAGGTGAATATGCTGCTACTGTGTATTTTTACAATGAGGAGAATGATTGCTTTGTTAAGAAAAAGGTATTGTTACAGTGCTTTAGTTACAGGCAATTAATAAAAAAATCAATATTTTACTTTCACTTACCGTGGTAGACGAACGGTCATACCGTGATTCGTCCAGGCTGGACTCGAGGCTTACTATGTCATCGATAATATCCGTCATCTGGGTGAAAAAATGTTAATGTAAGAACAAATTTTCTTTCCACTTCACTCGCTTACATGCTGTAAATAAGTATACACAAAGAGTCTTTGAGAATGGGACAGTGGATTGAAAGTATATATTCCAGAAAAGTCCAATGTTTAAGTTACATTTATACTCAATTTACTATACATCATTAAATTATTTTAACTGGCCTTGGTATCAGACCAAGTTTTAATGTTCCATTTTATACAGTTATTTGTACACCTACTCAACAAATTCTACTTTTTGCACCTGTTCACTGCTAAGAGGGACTTGGTAAGGCAACCACAAACATTGATAATATGGGTGACCATATTATCAATGTTTGTTACACAGTGTAAATAGTGATCATATATTTTTAAGGTACCTAAAATGCACAAAATTGAACAAAATAGTTATAGTCATTTATGTCGGAAAAACAGCTATTATTGTATTTCTATTAAACATCTGCTTGTGTATAGCTGTTTTCTGTTAATATAAGGTTGATACATAATTGTGACAAACTAGCATTTTGCTATGTTCAGCATGCCACAGCCTAAGCAGAGACAATGCATTAGTGTCGCATTAAATGTTATGCTGTATTGCCATATGGTTTAATTGAAACAAAATTAGGTTTGTTTGTAATAGTATGAGATAGTTCTAAGAGAGTAAGTTTATAATTGTACAATTAAAGATAATCTATGAGGAATTTTTTCCTTGACAAAATATTGGAAGGAAAATAGCACTACGTGCAAGTTAAATTAAGGTTAGTTGACTGAGTTATTAAACAGAAGGTGATTTTGACACTTTCCTAATCTACAAAAATGACTAGGAATTCACGCTATAGTTATCATTAATTTTGTAAACTTCATATTTATATAACAATTTTGGTATCTGAATTTTGCTATACACAAATAAAATTGTCTCATATTCAAAAAACAAATTCGAATTCTAAATAAAACATGATTCCTTTCATCTGAGTTCAGTACATAGAATATGATTAGGTCATTTAGAAACAAGTGGATTATATACTAAACATCAATATAGTATAAAATATTTCATGCGCAATTCCTGAACGTACTAAAAGACGTCAATCAAACTAGCTTAAAATGCACATTGTGACGTTACAATAAAAAACACAAAGGTAGAATAATCATATCTGACTCATAAGAGTTTGTCAAAAGAGGTATGCATGCAGTAATTTATTATTTTAGAAGATCTGCTCAATGTATACAATA
>CH002402.1:65722-76738 GCA_000149265.1 Ciona savignyi | reverse complement strand
CATGCACTTCCTTTCCCGGCACGGTGAAAAAAACCTCCCAATGAAGGGGTGTAGTGATCTATTGAAGACACGCAACAGTCACAGGTGTTCCATATGACACACAAAATATGGAAATTATAAACAAAGAGTTTTTATTTTTAAGAAATGTATTTCATAGCAGACCGAAAGTCTTTGTCAGCGACTTGTACAATATACATACCTATATTAATAAGGATATGACATATACATTAGTGCAAGAAATTATTATGAAGAAATGGTTCACAATGTAAAAACAAGGGAAAGTCTTGAAGACAGTTTTGCCAATATGCAGTTAAGTACAACTCATATATTACATGTTTATTCCATATTTCACGCTGGTTTATTGGGTAATTTAATTTTTTTATATGATTTCACTTTTTCCAGATCATTAAGTACTTAAAGAAGTTGTTTGGGCGTTTGGTTTTAATTATCCAAAACACTACAAAAACAACTAAACAATAGTGAAATAGACCAAATTTAAGTTGTGCACAATTGGGTCAATATTTAGACACAGATTAAAAAAAATTCTTTATCATTGGAAATTTGATAAGCACCCTGCTTTCAGTGACATGACAAAGATTTTAAATCTGAATTTTGACAAAACTCTTCAGGCCAATTACCATGCAGTTTTTTTGGTTAGTTTTAGTGAGTTATGCAAATTATCTTTGCTCTTTTGAGCTTGTACCCTTGCTCCTTCATCACTGTGTGGTCTCCTTTTTAAAGTTGGTTTGTCCTTTCTATCCACCCTTAACACGGCATTGGCACTGCTGATTGTTCCCCGCTTTTCATTACTGTGATGACAATTAAACAATGAGATACATTTAAAACAAGAGAGTGCTAATCACTTAAAGATGACCTTAAAAAAATAGTTAGTCTATCTGACCATTGTGTTTCATTTCAGTTTCCTCACACACTAAAATGCAGTTGTATTTAGTAAATTTGAACTAATATTAAGTTGGATTGTTATAGCTTTAACTAATTTATCTTTAGGAAAATACAAATTCCTTTTGCAAGCAGAACAAATGAGTATTAATGTATTACAAACCTCGTAGACAATTGAACGTCACCACCATATGAACTACTGCGTACAGTTCTACGGCGACGCATTGAACTTGAATCACCAGTTGGTGGAAATATACTGTTCACAACTGTACTTAAGCGTTGTTCCTGTACCAGTGTCTTCTCACTGAAATATATATAGAACACTTAAGCATGAAATTAGTAGTTTATCTATCATAAAAATATAAACATTTGAAAAATATTTAATCTTGTAAGACCAGATATTATTCTATCCCTGTGAATGGGAAAGCACAAGTGGCGTTATTACATTGGCAATTTTCAGATTATCTTAATACCTTCATCAGGTTACAGGGTTATTTAACTGTGTAATTAGATTATGTACAGCCCATTTAATATTTATATCAATGCACTGAAACACTTGCTGTGTTATTTCATTTATATTTTATTTCAAGGTGAAAACTACTCTGGAGATTAAAAGTCATTTATTATACAAATACATATTGGGGAACCAGCAAATATTGATCCATCAATGCATACTTACACACACCTGTTTGAACTTAGACTTGAATATAAACTTCTGCTGTTGGATTCCCTTCCCATGTCTGATGTAGTAGCTGCAACCAAAACATATTATGTTATAACATTGTATACATATTCAAACTAAATGTGAAATGTATAAAATGTTTTTTAAACTAGTATATTGTAAAAGGATATTAAAATTGATTTTATTTATACAGCGATAAAGTTTTTTACGATCAAGCTATTATAAAAACTTAATAGAACTAGTATTTAACAGCCATTCAAATTTTTATTTTGAATTTAGCTTAATATATGCTAAAAGCACTATCTTACATCCAATATACAAGCTTTAGACACTGTGGAGCAAAGTTTGTAATGACCACTTTTCCTGATTTTTCTAGGTTAACTGAGTGATTAAGATTGTCAGGTTGAAAGACCGGAGAGCATATCTAGGTTATATTAAGTAACACGTTTTCAAAGGTATAATTTAATGATTCTCCAGGATATCAAAGGTAAGCATATAAAAAAATAACAAACATACATCTACTAGAGCTAGAAGGGGTAGTTTGAGACAAGGCTGAACTATTAGTTGCTGCTGCTGCAGCAATTTCACTTGACTTTTGATGAAGTAATTTTCGCTGAGCCTCTTTTTGTGTTATCTGAGAGAAGAGAAGTTATGTTAAACTTAAAGATAAAATAGTTGCACCCTGTAATTGCTTTAAAAGCTAACAAACTATTTAAGGACCGTACCAATAAATGTTCGGCCTTTTTCATGTAATGGTAAACAAATAAGTACTTGGATTAAATGGGGCAACATAATTATCATCAAATGTAAGCAACTCTGCTGTGAAATTCATTTGACATTGTATTTAAAATGACCACATGCTATTCACATAAACATTGTAATCAACAAAAAAAAACGGGCGGTTTACTAATGATTTCCAATGGAGTGTAATATGCATTTTCCTAATCCCCCTTTAAGCCGATAACATCTATTTACAAAGTTTGTATAAATTAATAAGACAAAATATTAAAAAACGTACAGCCAACAAAGTTGATTCAATGCTTAAAACATCTTCACTGAGTTTATTAAATCTTTCGAAGCGATGTAACATCATATCAACTGAGTATGATGAAAGTCTGTTGTAAAGATAATCCAGGTGCACACTGTCCATGGGTTTCTCATAAGGGGGATGTTCCAATGTCAGATAATCGAACAATGACAAAGAGTGATCAGATGGTGTGCCCAATCCACTGTCAGATGATGAGGCAGATATTCCTGAATAAAAAAATAAAATAAAAAACAACTTCACCATACATCCTTAAACATAGACAACATATATTAATTAAATTAAATTTTGGGGAAACTATTATATACTATTGGGTCAGAGAAATGTACTATTACTTGGTGACTTAAAGAATATCAGTATTTAATGCAAGAGCAGTGAAAAATATATAAGAGTCTCAATAACATAGACTGTCACCAGTATACCTCGTGGCTACACAGTGGTTTCTAGAGCACACCGCTTTCTGGGCTTGTGATTACCTTACGATATTCTGCAGTAGCTATCCTAGTTTTTCTTCCTTTTACAAAACACAACTAAATTACCATCTGGCCAACATTGATTCACAGGATTCTTTAACATTTATGAAATATGAAATGTTTGTGTTCAGGTACTGGGAAAAATCAATCCAAATATTAACACAACCATATACCAGTTGCATCTGAACACTGAGAAATTCTTCCAGCAGTGAAACAAGTTCCAAATGAATCAGTTGAAAGAAAGGAACCTCGAGAGGATGGAGTGGACATTCCTTCAAACCGCACTGTTGGCCGGTACTAAAGATAATAAAGCACAGTTGGTACGCTATACCCAGGGTTACTTATTATGAAGTTAATACTAGCCATAGCCCTTCTTGATATATATAACTACCAGCTTTATAAATACTAAAAACAATTATGTGGCTTTACAGTCACACACAGATCAATTTAACTAAACTTATGTTTTAAATAACCCTTTGAAATGACAGTCATGGCCATGATTAACAACTTACTTTTTCCATATAGCTTTAATTTTAATAGTCTTGATATTTAAATTGTTTTTTAAGTTAAACAAAGTAATGTCTGTGAAGTGGCTTGTCTAATGATATATGCAAAAAGCAGGTTGGTGGTTTGCATGTCCAGATTATTTTACCTGTTTTGGTTTGGTGATGCCAAGTCTCAACTTTAATCGTTGCCATATATATGGTATCATTTCATAATCCTGTATATCTAGTGGTGCCAACCTCAATTTAAATTTGGCATCTTTGTATCCTTGTATGTAGATAGCAGAAAATAATCTGAAACAAAATTATTCAAGTAAAAATTTTAATATTTAAATTTTGGACTTTAAAGTCATTGTTAACTCTTTCACTCCCGGCCAAATGCATTAGTTTAAACATGCTGTCCCGCAGTGTTTTTTTTACAATTTTTGGTCATTTTCAAATTAGCACAGTTTTTCACAGGTTTATGCTATGATTTAATATTTAGTATGGTTGGAAAGATAATTTACCCCTCTTTTAAACAAGCCACATACCTAGAATATACCTCCAATAAAAAATATATTATGTAAATTTTAGTGAACACCACTTTATATGTAAAGAAAATTCTGCTCGACTTTGAAAAATTTGAGGTGCACTGACAAACGAAATACTCACTAATTATTGGTATGCCCAAATGATATGAAAATTGGAATGTAGACTGTCTAATAGTTTTTGTACTCAGGAAAATTGGAACTATATTTTTATCTTTAGTAGTTTTTTTTACTATTCCTAATTGAAATTTCCCTTTATTCTAACTATTATATGAAAAAATGAACCAAAACGCATTGAAGTTTTGTAGAACTAAAACAGTGAAAAGTATAAAAAAGAACAGTGAAGAAAGTGTAAAAAGGGCATACAAAAGCGAACAAACACAAATACTATTTCCAAAATTCTCGAAGTGTATGATAGTCATCAAAGCAAGGCACACGCAACTAGTCTCGCCGCCTTTTTCTTTATCGTGCGCTCAGCACGATCAGCTGGGTTCATGCTTTGTTGAACACGACGCATACCGCTTGTAGCGAAAACGTCACCAACGCTCTCCCTCTTATCTCAACGGCAAGAAATTCACAGAGAATGTAAAGAAAGACTTGCTTGACAAAAAGAGCTTCTCCGCAAGTTAATATGACTCCTATTGGCTGAGTTAGTCATGTGTAAATTCGTGTAAAATCGATAGAAATAAGAGGCGAAGCCTTGAAAAAGAAAGGCTATCACTCCTCGCATTTTTAATATTTCTCCACGAAAATTACACAGAATAAATTAGAGGGTTTCCTTGATCGAATGAGGCATAGCTGAGGTCTCTACCATTACGAATTGCGGAGAAATCGTTTTTTAGATTTGCACCCATTTATGTGCAACGCGGGATACCATGTTTTCCCACCAACTCGCGATATATGGCGAGTTGGGACGGAAAGAGTTAAACGGTAAAGATTTTTCAATTATTTGTTGGATCAATCCTACAATGATGCTGATACTGTTTTATGGTGTCAAAAAATCAAATAAAAAATATAAAGGTATCTTACCTACAGAATATGATGAAAACACCAAAATAGAATGTAAAGAAAAATAAGACGGTGAAAGCTGGATTGACATGGAAAAAAAGCTTAGTGTTCAGTTGTCCACGTAAGGCTCTAAACATAGAGTATAAGCTGTTCTGAAAGTTTGCAAAATCTGGGACGACCTGTGGGGCATTCAAACCCAGAATCTGCACAAGAAACATTGTGTTTGTAAGTCATTGTTTTAGTGGAATAAATGATATATCTGTGAGATGCATAACAAATACTACGTTTTAACAGATAATCAAGTAAGATGCTACAAACTATATTTACCCATTGATGTTTTTTTAGAAAATATTTTATAAAGATAAACCAACAAGAATTAATTTATGTACCTAACATTTTCATATCTAACACTTACAAGAAATCCAAATAAAGCATATCCAGTGATCAAAACAAGCAGTATAAAAGTTGTTCCAATTAGATATTGACAACCAGTGTAAATGGTGTCTCCAAAAGTGGACCATCTTCGGATAAATCTCATCAACCGTGCACACTGAAATGGTTTTCAACATCTCAAAATTTATTTAAAGCTAGTAAAATTAAACGTAAATTCGGAAAAAATCAGCACTTAAATTAGAAAGTTTGTCGATTATTTTCAAATTAAGAGTTTAAATTGTTGATTTTATATCAGGTTTTTATGATATCACATATTTTTAAACTAATAAACTTATTAAAAGTAAGGATACTATATAAATTGGAAGAACAACAGTTGATTTATTTCTAGATAATATACTTTAGTTATATTCTGGATCATTTAAAAATATACTAATTTGGCTTTGTTTATATTGCTCGAGGTATTTGTTTGATATAATAAATTTTACCTATCTTCTACAGTCTGTTTTATTTACCTTAATGATCAGTATAGTCAGTAGTATTGTTGAAGTGTATTTGACCATATGGTGTACAAAAGCCATCTTGTAAAAATTGGTGAATCCAGAGCGATTGCTTTTGTATCTTTTCATTATTTCATCCATATATATTTCTCTGTGTTGAAACGGTGCAATTAAAACACAAGTTACATTAATATTTAAAGAACTTTTTGATACTTGAAAATTAAAACAATTAGAGATAATCCCATGCAGTCAACGATCTACTTACTTATAAATAAACAAACAGCAAAGTGCCAAAGTAGAGATGTTAACAATATTATTCATCCAGTTGACAGGCTTTTTGAAGTAGACCAAAATATTTTGCTTGTGTCGAGTAAGTTTCACAATTTCATAAATCCAAAACAATATTCCAATGACGCCGATAAAAGTCTGAAACGTAGATTTTTTTGTCAAAGTTAAAACAAAAACAGAGTTAACCTCATACTGATTGAATACAAAACAATCACCACGGAGTGAATATAATTAACTTGTATATAAATAATTAAAAAAATAGAAATTGCATATTACTGGGGTGGGAGGAAATGGCTATTTGGCAATTATTACAAAACGCAGATGCTTGCCTCTGGCTTGTAATGAAACAGATATATATAACTGAAAGGTGTGAACATTTCTTTTTATGGGAGGTACATAATTAAATTATAAATGCCACAGAGTATCAAAATTGCCAAACATTTTTTATCTGTATTCATATTAAATGCCTCATAATTTTCCAAAAGTTCAAGGTCTGAAATTTCTTAACACAATAAAAATTAAAAAAAAAAATTGCATACTTTCGGCTACACGACTTTTGCCATCTTTTGTGCAATTTTAAGAGTAAATCTTTAATTTTTATTAAACTATACACTATATCTAGGTTAGACTAAGTAAATTTTTAACTTGAAAAAATATAACCATCAATGCTGAAAAATATGCTTAGCAATCAGCATACAAGAAGATATTACCATCCACTTGTTGTTTTAAAAATATTAAAAATTAAAATTAGTACATGAAATAATAAGATGTTGTGCAGTCACAACCGGTTTATAAAATAATAAATATTAAGCAAAACAAGAAAAATAAATCCCTTTTTACTTACGATAAAGAACATGTCTAATGTGAAGTAAGAACCAGGAGAAAACAGCCTTAATGTTTGTGTGATATGAGATGGCCGAACCGCACCAGTCAGTCCGATCTCAAACATAACTGTTGATACTGTGAACCTAGAAATTTCATCACAAGTTATTAAATAAAAATTAAACAATATATTCTGTTGGGTAAAGGTTACAACAATGACTAAAAAGGCAGAAGTGTAATTATTGAACTATAGCATAACCTGATATTAATCCTTAAATACTTATAACTTTCTACCTTTAGGCCAAATATATTATGGATCAGTTTAACCCAGTTAAATGTAATGGGTCATATCTAATATTTATAACATATACAAAATGTGGTCCTGTAAATTCAATGAAATTTAAGCAGTTCTAGTTCTGTAGCAACATTTTAGCACATCTTTTTACCCCAGAAAACAAAATTTAACTAATAATCCTGTGATATTAGAGAAACAATTCTACACTTACCAGTGTGTTGCAGGGTTAAGCATAGTGAACTCTGCCATACACACACGTGTATTTCTGTCTATCCACCCATCTGCTTGCATGGAATCAAGCTGGCTCTTGTACTGGTTTTTGTCAATGTATTTTGAGTAACCGGAATCATCATATATTTGCTCCTGTCCCCAATACCCAATTCTGTGGGAGTAATCACAATTACGAATGCCAAAAGCTTTATAAATTAATTTACGATTTGACAAAAAGATGTTTGTGTAAAACCACTAAATGATTAATACATCTAAAGTTAAAACAATGTAATTAAGTTTATTTTAAGGAAAACAGAATTTTTATTATAGTTTTGACCAACACACTTTCATCAGAATTTTTTCCTCTTTTTGCTTTATTATAGTTTTGACCAACAATTTTTACTTAGTGTGGGTACACTGGCAATGAAATATACATAAACCTCTATTATTACAGGCAGCAAAAAGAGGAAAAAATTCTGATGTTTTGTATCCTAGGGACATTATAGCAAATTGTAGTACTGGATATTAAAGCATATTAAAGAAAATAAGCTTCTAACAGAATTGGAATTTAAAAAAATTAAAAAGTGCAATCCTAGTAACAACAAGCCTAAAAAAAAAAACTAAATTACCCGGTGAAACAGGGCTGTTCAAATATCCAAGTTGCATTTTGGGTTGTGAAGGAAGTGCTCCACCCCACGTAGTATGTTCTCTCATCATGTTTCCAAGTATTTGGTGGTAAGCAATTGTGACTGGGCAGTAACTGGTTAAGTTGATTGTTCCCAGCTATTGTACAAACTCCTGGGAATAAAAAGAGAACCAATTAAACCTAAACCAAAACAACAATTTTATACCAATGTCACAGCACATCATAACGGGTTAAATAAATATTACAAACTGAACCTTTATACCCAAGTAGATAGTACAGTTTACACAGGAATCACATTTTAGCAGTACATATACGGTCCTGCTTTTGTATTATCCAGACAACCAATTATCCTTTTTTTGGTTGCATTTCTACTTAGTGATGCCGGAAATAACATAACACAATCATTTTTTACTTGGGACAGTTCTTTGTTGCCTGATTCTCACAATCCCAAGCAAATGGTTCTGGTTGATGGAGTTGTCCAAAGTATCTTCAAACAACATTGGAGACATCACTTGATCCATCCAGCCCCAAACATCATGCACACTGTGATGACAATGTTCTGATATTTCTGTTTTAACACTTTTAGTGACTAAATGCTGACCAGACCAGCATTGCATACATGAGAGTTGAAACTACAAGTCACCACACAATTCAAGCAGTTCTTATTAGCCAGAAGTTCTTTAATTAAATATAATAATGAGACAATCTTCCACACAATACTTACGTTCTTATTTCCCTGAAAATAATTGTCTCATTGTCTTTCGCATCAAATGGTATAATTGGTTTCTGATATAGTGCAGATTTAATAGACCATGATGATAAGTATGAATTGGTGTCAGAGTCCCACACACAGAACCCAATTACAGCCCATAAGAACAAGCCATGGAAGAAAAACTGAACAATAAGTTTACGGGCTCTATGTGATTTGCGAGCATCAAGTTTGCAGTGCGTCAAAGCAAAGCCTCGAGGGGGGCGTATCTTATTGTGATCCTGAAACATAAAATAGATTTTTATATAACGCAGAAAATATGTTTCATGATAAAACAAGTAAGCTGTTAAATATAGTTTTAATGAATTTCTTGGCATGTTACGGACTATGCTTAAAAAGTGAAATTTATTCATTAAAAACGGTGGATCACCAGATAACAGTTTTTCTTATACAACTAGATAATACAATATTTTTTTAGTTTTTAAACCACAGACACATTCTTTTATTACATTTTTTTAATAATATATTTTTATTACGTACCACAGACACATTCTTTTATTACTGAAACTAAAAATGCGTTTTTGAGTTTCGTAAAAATACCGTTTATGCGATGTCATGTCGACAACACATCGGTTCGTAAGCTTATTGCAACATTAGAAATAAGGTTAAAATCACTTGCAAGCCTTATTTGAAGACAAACTGGTCTTATTGTGATGTAATGTGTGACCCACAATTGTCGATACTTGTTTTACAAGTATCGTTGCAGCTCTATTTAATAGCTCTTCATGTCACATGATAGATAATAGAAAATTGAATCTATACACAGAACAACCTTGAATTTTGCACTTCTAATGACCTGGCATCTTTGTGAAATTAATGATAGAAAAATATAAAATAAATATTGAAAACATGAATACCCCTTTAACATGCTCGTATGTTTCCACCAATGGATCCTCCACTAAATTATCTTTCTCCTCAGGTACATGTCGCTTTGTGAACATTGCAACATATCCAGCTAGTATCAGTACCTACGAGCAGATAATAGTTAATCTTCTTAAAGACAGAAAGTATATTTATCTATGGTTAATTTGAAATAAAATTGAATGATTTATCTAGGGTTAAAGTATGATAAGTTATGCCCAAATCTCATTTGCAGTAGCTTTAACATGAATACTTTAAATCAGAAAGGCCTGTAATGTTTTGCAAGGGGACATAAACAATAACACTTCATAGACTAGGAATTACATTGGTATCAAGCTATGAAAATTGCTTAATATGATCACATTAAACCATCACCTTTGTAGGTTCAATGAGAAAAAAGCTTTCCAGCAGCGCGATGAACATGGTGAAGACCCATCGTTGTGCCACGATGAGGCCAAACTCATTCACATATAATATAATGAAGAATATTGATACAGCCATCGTGGCAAAGCAAAGAAAGTAGGTGAAATACGCCATCCAGTAAGGTAGCAAGTATTCATCTCCAGTATAAAGGTTTAAACCAAGTGTAGTGGAAGCTGAAATAAGTAAAGTTTACTAAGTGGGGTAAAAACATTGATTGGTTGGTTGGTAAAGGTTATAGAATGTAGTTTAATTTCACTTGGTCTTATACAAATACCTTATACAAAGATATACAATGTAACCCCAGTATGGTTCTATGATCTATGCGGTATATTTAAAACAAAGTTAAACCGCTATTTAGAATTTCAATAAAATCCAAATTAAATTTAGTTACGACATACAATATCTGTATAATTGCAAAAATTTAAATATTATTTTATAGCATAATTGATAGTGAGCACAATCTAGAAACACAACAACTCATTCTCCTAAACAGCTGTTGCTGACCACCGTCAACGACGTGTCCAAACATATTCACCTCTGGATCGGAGATAAACTCTTCTGTTTTGGTTCCTCATGTCGGGAAGTGGCACATCATCGCTGTCATAATCTTCTTCATCTTCCACATCTTCCAACTCCAGGTCATCTTCACGTGTGAACTTCGCCTTGCGGGTTCT
>CH002402.1:36003-57794 GCA_000149265.1 Ciona savignyi | reverse complement strand
GGAGTAGTTCGTGCACTAACAGAAGAAAGAGCAGAAGCATTGATAAACGCTGGTTCCTCCCCTTCCCCTTTCCCATCCCATATATCTGATGAGCTGAACCGCAGGACTGCAAGCAAGACGATTAACCAATGCCTTTCGGTAGTCAGGATCTAACGTCGGGTCACTGCCAGAATTAAAAAGGTCTGTGGAAGCACTTGTTAGAAAGATAGATAATTAATAGCAAAAAAGTAATTTATAGCAAAAAAGATAAAAAAATTAACATCATACAACTGCTGTTCCTATTTTCAGTGGAATGTAACATTGGATAGCAAATTGCATGAAAATTTATGCTTAAAAATGTTATTCACTATGCTGCTTTTATTGCTAAAGTTTTCATACCCTGAAATTAGAAATAATTTAACCTGATGTCGAACTGGTAGAGGCTTCACCGGTCACATAGACATGAAAGTTTGCTGAATCGACCATCGAACTAACTATTCCCATAAGGTTAGTTGTAACCGAGTGAAATAATGTTTGGCTTGCCGATTCAACATAGTCTGGCATTTGGCTTGTCAGCTGCTCCAATTTTTCAATGCTAGCAACTTGTAGACCATTGTCCTGAATTTCAGAGGCAACTTGCTGAAAAACACAAAATATAAGAATTCAAATTATTGTGGATTTGCTTAAGGTTTATTTTGGCTGCTACTAGCATGATTTGATACAAACAATTGAACATCCATATTCTGACTTTGAGGTTTAGATATAAAACTTTGTGTTAAGTTGACCTTGGCATTGTCTAAATAACTTCATATGGGTTGAAGAATTCTAATAAATATGGATGAGAGAATTTGATTAGAATGGAAACAATAGAAAGTGCACTCCAAATGTATTAGAGTTAAAGGAAAGGAAGCAAGGAATCACAATTGACAGTCTGATAAAATATCATTTTATAAGATCTCCGTTTTAGGTACCGGTATTTAAGCTGGTCCACTTTTATATTCTAGAATCGTATATAAAAAAGGTATAGAATGTGAATTTTGGTTTTGTATTCTAAAAGTAGTAACTTTTTGGTAAAGGCAAACTTTATACATGGATGTTTTTAAATACTCATTAAATGTCAGTAAACTGTACAAAAGTGAAAACTTACCACACATTGCTTGAACACAGTAGTGACTTGTTGTATTTCATCAAGCGTGTTTGTTGAAAGTGATATAACTGTCTCTGTGATATTTTGACGGATAACTTTTCGTAGTTGGAATTCTGCATCTTCAGTACCTTGGCCTTGGTTATCAGATTCCTGAAATATGAAATTGTTCTCATTTATTTGTGGCACTTTTAATATATGTATTTTACTGTAATATTAATTAAACATCTAAATAATGTAAAAAAATAAATATTTTGTTTATAACTGCCCCTTAAATTTTAAATCTTTGTGAATTGTTTTACAATTAGTTGTGATTCTTTGTTGTTACATCACAACAGACATGTTTGATTATTACACATAAATAGATTATTAAATCTTTTACATGGACAGTAAAGCTTATACTGAAGGGTTTAAAATAAAAAAAAACAAAAATAAAACAGCTGGGAACCATTTTTTAAAATGATTTTAACATATGTTTACAAAATAGCCAATTTCCATATCCCTCACCTGGTTAAGAACAGTAATAAGACCAGCAGCAAAATCTGCGACAACTTGTGGATTGCTTGACTTTTTTAACTCAGAAAGCTGATCGTTGGTTTTATTCAGTAGCCATTCCACTGTGTTGCTCTCTGCGGCAACCGACAGCTTAACGTTCAAGACTCTGCATCAAATAAGTTATTTAAAAACAGGTTTAAAATGCCTAAAATCATATACACTTGCCTAAAAATCAGTAGATTGGTACGTTTATGTGCTGTACATAGTTTTGTTTCTAAGTTACTAAATCATATTTTTTAGTGTTCTGTTATATAAATATATTCTTGCCACATTTCTGCCACATTCAACACTATAGGCTAAATGTCTCATGTTCAAATAAAAATTTCAAAATTTTACGGTTAAAAAACGGAACACTTAATTATGGTGTCTACAATACACATCTTCATATATTCAAACTTATCAAAAATAAATGAAATAAGCAATACAAACTTGAGATTAATTTATGTTTATTTTGAACATGGTTACATAGCAGAAAATCATTAAATACAATATTACATTTAGTCTTGCAATGTAAAACCAGAACAAAAAATTGTCTTTGGTGAGAATGAAACTCATGGCTTCGGATTAACACCCCTATGTTCTGACTTTTAAGCTAACAAGAGCTTTCATCACACAAGTGCCCATTTTTTAAACAGAGAGTTTTATTACCTATGCAAAGTTAATTTCTCTATGCAAATCTTTATACCAAATGAAATACTTATATATATCATATATTATTATTAGGCAGACAGAAAAACTGTATTTAACTACTTTATAACTATTGTAAGAATATTATTTGTTTTTAATTCTATGCAAATCAAATAAACTATTAAAACACTACAAAATCTAGGGTTTTAATATCAGTAAAAAATCTGTCATGTTGGACATTGCTTTGTATAGAAGAGAGAGGTAAAGTAATGTAAAATTGTAGAGTTTAAGACTTCAGACTAACTGATTCCTACAAAAGTAAAGGTTAGTGCAATATATCTAAATTATTGCAATGCATTAAACTGACATAAATCCAGCAAAAAATGAAGAAATACTAAAACCGGAGTGATTTATTGGTTTAATCGGTTATTTTGACCCCTTAGGTATATAGACTAATAACAAAACTATAGGAACTGAATTCAAAAGCAAACTGGGTAAATATAATCTGAAACCTACTTGCTGATCCCCACAGTATATGTTCCAAGTTCATCTTCCACTCTTATCTCAATCACCACGTCGTACTCATTTGTTTTATAGCCAATCGGCAAGTAGGCCTGTCAGAATATTACAACTCAAATAAATATTACAATAGTTATAAAGTATATATAAGGAAAACATATAGCTATGAAAGTGAGAAAAAACCTAGAATTCACCTAAGTTATCTTATACACAGTTTATATGAAACCACAAAAATAGTACTGCAGATAAAAAGTGGATAACAACACAATAAAAAAATTCTGAGCAGCAAGCTTAAAAGTTAAATAACACTTTCAGATTAAAATACTTATGTAGTATTAATTCTGTATATTTTAAATCTCATAGCAATAAAAAACTGAAGTTGAAGAACATTTAATAAACAAACATGGATCAACATTATTTATTTATCTTAAGTAATAGAATACATAACAGACTTCTTATATACACATTTATATATTTGGACCACGTTTTATTTTTAACATAATTGTCGGAAATATTTTTTGGTGTTGTTCTTTTCTTTAACAGGTTAAAGGAGAAGGTCATTATTGATTAAAATTAAAATTGGGTTAAATTATTATATGTCTCGATATGAATAAGAATATCAGTGTACCTCATAAGTTGACAAGGTTCCTTTATAAATGACAAAATCATCAATTTTCACACCATCATTATATCGAATAGCAAGTATGGTGTATATAAGTGGTGATACATCTTCATCATTCCAACCACTGCATTCAAACCTAAGAGTTGGATTTACAATGGTCAAGCAGTAAAATTATAAACAGGTAAAATAGTAAAGAGGTGTGTGATGAATTATAATGTATATCCGACAAATATGACAAACAATCCGAATAAAAAATTCCAAGATGAACACTGAATATCTTTAAAAAACTATCCATGTTAAATGATTATCAAATTAATCTTCTGTTATAGAGAAAAACCTTCTATTAGCAAAAAATGTATTAGCCTTTTTTTATCTATTAACTTACATGACACATACTTTAACCAATTTCTAAAAAAATTATTTTAAAAACTCATAACTATATTTTAACTTACTGTACAAGAGTGTCTAGCACATAAACTTGGTCACCACTAAAGTTTATGTTACAAACCCCATTGACAGGTGGTTTGTTGGCATACAGCAGTAACTTCGAAAACCCTTCCACTCCATTCACTTTAATCTAAAACGGGGTATTTTTGATTAGAGACATGTGTATAAACCCACTAAAGAAATAGGCTATGTATTTAGCAACGAAAAGTTTGTCAGGTACCAATATGCATAGTTCGTAAATAATGCGTTCATAAATTAGTTTAAGGATTGCTTCAAAATGCACCGCTAATGCCGATAAACAAATTTTCGTAAATATTGTGTTTATTAAATTTTTTCTAGAAATTTCAATTATACAAAAAAACCATTCACAGGTTGGATGTTTCATTGTCAATATAATATAAACAACTATTCACACATTAATTGATTGATTGTCAATGTTATATAAAAAACGGTTTCAAAATTGTTTTTATTATAAGGAACCATTAGCAAGTTGACTGTTTAATTTTCAATTTTTATAATAAAACGAAAGAATGCAACATAATACAAATTAAGTTATTTTAAGCCTGTAAGTAAGGAAAGTAAGGTTGTATAAATCATTATGTATGGTTATATGGTAGTATAAAACATCGTATGAATAATCATAATTATAATAAACTATTCGCCCTCTTAACAAATATTGATAGGCAAAAAATACATATTATAACATTACAATTTGGTATAAAAACTCATTTGTTTAGTTTTTACCTTAAGCCTAAACTCGTACTCGTAGTAAGTTTTAATAGCTCCCACTCGGACCACTAAATATCGACCAGTGTTTCCAGTTGTGGTACTAAGCTTATTAAGCAGAAAGGATGTGGGTTTCGCATCTGTTGAATTTCTCCGAACTGCTTCCCAAAGAAACTCAACCTAGGAATGGGGGTAAAAACCAAACAGTAATAATTTTTCTACTTCCACTTTGAAACAACAAAATTTAGATCTACATTATCTTTTCTGGAGCATGAGTCGCAGGAGCCCAGCAACACAAGGTGATGTGCCGAACTAATTTGAATACTGGATTGCATCATACATGAGTAACATGTTACTGTAACAGTTGGTATGTTGCATTGAACGACAGTTACCTAGAAAATAAAGATTGTCAAACAGTAAAAAACTTAAAGTGTAAAAATTTGAAAGACAGAATAAAAACATAAAAAAATACTTCTGTAGCTGTGGAATTAGAAAAAAATCACATTTTTAAGAATTTTATACACATGTAAAAGAGCAGAAAATGTAGGTAAATGATTACAAAAGATTTGCTTATTATGAAGATTTTCTCTGTAATATGTGCATTGAAAGATTAGGGTACTTCGTGCATTTCATCGTATTACCAATCGCTTCTTCATATAGTGAAAAACATAAACCGATAAGTTTGTTTTCAATAATCCTCCACGATTATAACATCAGGTTAAAATAAAAATAAAACACATTCTAACAGACAAATTATTTTCACTATTTGTGAACTTACACTTTGCCAGGAAGAAACTTTATCTTTATCAAGCTTCCAAGCAGTAACTGTGAAGTTGTACTCTCTACCAGTTACTGGGTTGTTGAACTGTATAATTGACCCATTTCGACTTTGAAAGCAATTGTCATCTGGCAATTTGTGAATTATATTTCCACACTAAAAAAGGAGTTGAATGTAAATTTAAGAAATTTTAACAAAATGTGTTTTTAATCTAAAATGTATACAATATATAAAAAGGGGTTGTTTCTGTGATGTTTTAGTGTGTATTTTTTAATTAAGAAATATATATGCCTGCTTCTTTTTTCATGATTTTGACATTGCTTTTCCATTTTCTAACTAAACACTTTCCCAAATTATTTAAGTGTCTGGTTTAACAATAAAGTCATACTGAAGAAGATTCCTTTACAGTTTTTATAATCCATGACCTTTGCTTTTATGATTACTATTATTGTACTTTTTATTTTATTTGCTTTTAAATATGTTAACAATGTTGTTCGGCAGTTTTGTTTCTGATATATTATACTGAGTTTTTTTGAATAATTCTTTTAATAAATAAGGGATTATTGATTAAACTAGTTTTAAATATATATAAAGTATTGTTTGTAACCTACACATTTATTATTCATTTAAACACACAATATAACCAATAATATTAAAAAGCAATATTTATGAAGAAAAGGAATCAATACAAAGAGTTGTAGATTAATGTACATATATTTTATACGAAATACAGAAAACCTTGTTTTTGCTTAGTCCGTATAAGTCTTCATTGGCTACTTTGCTTGTACACTTCCACTCATAATGCAACTCAGTTTGGTTCGTAGATGGCAGGTCCGGGTCAAATGATGAGCTAGCATCTAACGTCACTGATTCCGAAACAAATCGAAATGTCCCACCCGATATCACTACCACTAGAGGGGTGGGGAGCATCTGGAAATTTGTAAAGATAAGACAAACTACCACTAAGTATAGGGAAAATGTTGGGAGAAATAAACAATAACAAAATACTTAATATATAACGGGGACATAAAATTTAGAATCAATATTAAAATACTTTTTAAATAATTTGATTAAAGGAAGTTTAGACAGTGGCAATAATAATGCAGAGGAAGTTAAATCTTCTTCTTGGTAGAAGGGAGAGATGACACGTAAGTTGAGTCCTGCCTGAATGACTGTTAGACAAACCTTTTACACCCAGTTGTCATAAAATACACCCAGTTGTCATAATCTCTTACATGATTTACATTTCAACACGACTTCTATCTAAATTACTATTTTCCTATAGAACCTCATCATGCAACACCATTAGAGTTTTTCCTTTTTTCATCATGATTATGATTATTCAATGTTTTAGTTAACTGAGCAAAATAAAGCTCTTTTAAATAAAGCCAAAGTGATAAAATTTATAACACTAATCTAAATTTTTCCTGATAATATTTTTGCAAATGGTTATTTCTCTGTTGATTTAGCTTGTAGTGTTGTTTATTATTTTGATCTGCAGTTTATAGGGGACAAATTAATTTTAAACGGTCGAATTTGTTCGATACATATAATTGTGACATAACTTTGTTCTAATAATTATTTTCCGTAATCTTTTTTATTCTTATTTAGCTTTGATTACGAATTATTTTTTATATATCTTTGAATAATTTGATATCTAATACCACAACTAAAATATAACAATAATACACATTCAAATTGGTCACACAACGATTTTCATAGTGAATCATAATATAAATTTGGCATATTCCAAACACAATTTAGCCTAATTTGTGCAAACACAAAAGTACTCACATGTATCATAATGGATTGGGAATCAGAAAGTGAGGTTTGTTTGTATGAAACGGTGCATGTGACACAATAACTACCAACTTCCAGAGACAAAGCTGGCAATGTAAGCAGTGGAGTGTACGCTGTTATGTCCTGAAACACAAATCAGTGCTTTAGAATATATGTGTTTAATGTTACCACAAGTTTATTTTATTTATAGCAGGTTGTATACACTTACTCGAAATAATAAATTTCATCAGATGTTAATTTAAACTACTGTGGTTTCTGGTTAGACTACCATACAACTCTGTTTGTTAAGTTTAAACAAATTGTAAACAAGTTAAATACTAAATAGCAAATATATAATCATTATGAATTGTACCAATTGCTACTTGTGTGTATCGCAGTTAAAACAATTGCTACATGCGGCAGTTGTAACACTGTGGTAGTGCTGGCCACGGGGCAAAGTAAGAATTATTTTATCAACCAGGATAAATGATTCAGTTTTAATTTTCCCACTAGTTATGAAACAACTATAATTTAAAATTAAGAAAAATTCTATTAAGTAACAGCCTAAATGATAAATAATATAAGAATTACTTTTATAAGTCATAATGTAATGCAATACAATACCTTTGAACCAAAAATTAGTAATTTTGCATACAAAAGCTTCTTGAATAGACTACTTACAATTCTGGTAATGTCAAGTGGATTTTCACATGATGGTTGTCTATGAATACTCCATATATACTGCACATCATACTCTGTACATCCAAACGTTTGGATCTGCGTTTCAAGGTACATCATACGAGATCGATAGAACTCTGGTTCTCCCCGAGCTGAGAAACTTAATGTGGGTCGTATGCATGCCAGCTTACCAATCAGCAAAATCAATGATTTTACAATCTGAAATTTGTTGTTTTGTAAATCTGTAAATACTTTAAAGACAACTGTTGATTCATGGTTGTTAATATTGTAAAACTAATATGGATTTCACTCGTTTCTTTTACAAATAATATTTGTAAGCTTATTCTTTAAGAGCATCGGCACTTTGCAGGCAGCTAAAGATTATTACATTTAAACCAGTTTCGTACTACACAATTACTTCCTTTGGGAAAGCACTTAGCGGATAACACCAGAACTCAATAGATTGGTTGTTAATTTTAAAAAGCAATTGCACTACAGTTTTATTTTCCAATTTCTTTTTAAAAATAATTTTATGCTAATAAAGCAGATTTGAACGTCATAGTTTATAGCTTACTATTTAGGTGTACTTATGTTATAATTGTTTGTATTGGATACAAAATAATACATAACAAGTATAACAGAAAATCCAAACTAAATAATATTCTAAATATGTGTACCATGAACATACCTCTGCAGCCTTGTTATATGCCCGTATTGTTATGTTGTATGTGCCAGTCATGGAGTATGTATGCATGTATGTAGAGTTGGTAGACTGTAGGACTGTTGTACCATCATCATAATCTATATCAAGACTTACATCGGTGCCCTGCGAATAAACGTAATATAGGACAACATAAAACAAGGAATAATTTTATTTACAAACTCTGACCCTTTATAACAAAAACATAGGTCTTCTGTATTAGTTGTAATGCAGAATAAACCATCCACTCATCCAGTATATGGTGATATCCGAATTTGGTTTACATGGAGCTATGTGTCTATTTTTGTTAAAAGAATTCATTTTTAGCCATTTTCGCTATCTTTAGTTCTTATTAAAAGTTTAAATCTAATTTAGATATTTGTACTTAATGCGAATAACTTACAGTGGTTAACACACGTATGGAGAACTTCTGGTGAGTGTAGATGTTGCCTGTAGTTAACAACTTAACGTTTGCATTAGGTGGCTCCAAAATCTGGGTAAGAAAATAGAAATAATTACTAATTTCCAACCAAGGTAATAAAGGTCAGGCTTTATAGATAGATACTATGAAAACAATGCATGTCCATCAATTGGATTGTTTAATTAAAGTGTTATCAGAGCTGTTGTAGTAATATGTTATGGGTGTAATAACATTACCTTAAATGTGGATAATTAAATAAAAAAGGTGTCGAGAGAATATATTGAATTAATTCTTTATAAACAAGATTTTAATGTTACAAACGCTAATTGATGTAATTTGCACATGATAACAATATAAGTTGATAATGGCACAAATGGTACAACTGCTTTACTAGTTTCCAACGTGATATAAGTGATATTAAAATAACTGTCAAAATACCAAAAACTTACGTTTACAGAAATGGTTTGTGAGGTGGTATTTATCCCATTACCAGCCTGTAATGTTATAGCAGTGCTGCCAAGTACTGAAAACCTGTGTGTGAAAACTTCACCACTGTGAACAACACTGGTGGAGTCTGAGTTTGTGATGAGCCATGAATAAGTGATGTTCGTCCCACTGGTAACAACTGCTCTCATTGTGTAAACTTCATCGATGAGAAGGAACTTTAAAGTACAAACAAATAAAGAAAATAAATAAGCAAAACTTCATTAATTTTTATGTGTATGTAGTTGTGAAACTGGTTGCTAGCTGATCAGTGGTGGTCTTTTGCAAGGTCCTTTATGGACATTACCTGAACCCAGCATATAAACGGATCTACTAAATTGAAGGAACATGTAAATAAATCATACACATCACACTGCAAAAGCTCCGGTAACCCGACAGTGGGCGTAAGGTCAGCTATTGCCCGTGTGTAAACCCCATTGGTTTTTCTAATCAGGGGATAAACATAAATGTTCTATACTGTTCTATCCTAATTTTAGATGAATTGACTTTGGTATTTGTTGATCAATTAAACTTTTAATCTTTAATTTATTAATCAAACGAATACTTTGATACCAGAATATTGATAATATGTCACACCTGAGCATTTAACCTATAATCAATTATATAGGATATGATATTCACAATTTCTCTCAATAATAAAATGCAGAAATGTTATCACATTGGCAAACATCCCCCTATTGCATAACCTGGGCTATGAAAATAATTTACAAACTTTTATACAGTTTATAGAACATCGACAGTAATAAAATACATCCATGTACTTCTTCTTAGGAATAAGTTTTACTTTACCTGATTTTCAGTCAAGCCATCAATGATTAAGCCAGTAATAGGATCTCTTATAAAGACTAATCCGGAATATTCCTGTTTCGTGGCATTATTTGATGCAGTCACGCGAATCTAAAATATAATTACATAAAAGGGTAAGAAGATATGCTATGGAAAATAATTTCAACAATCCTATCAATTAACATGCATAAGATTAAACCTGCATGAAATTGAACCCACATTGCGATTAAATCAGCACCAAAATGGAGCACGCCCCCATTGCCTGTTGATTCAATTATGTGAGGGTTGAATCTTTTGCAAGTTTAATCCCGTATGGGTTCAATCTTGTGCGGGTTGAATCCTGTGTGGGTTTCTATCCAGTTTGGGTTTAATTCCGGTTAAATCCATAGGTTTGAATCTGTGGGATCTATCTCAATGGTACCACGAAAAAACATGTTGTAACAACTGTAAGAACCCAAATGTACTTTCGCTTATTTACTTATTTGCTACCAATATTCTTAATAGTCTCATTTAATCGCTGACCTTGGCAACCCATATATAAAGTCACTATAAGTACGTACATTATATACTCCACTGCTTGAATATGCATGTGAGGATTTACTGCTTAATGGTTCTATGCTGCTCCCCATGTCAATTGGTGAATTATCACCAAAGTTGTACGAGAAAATCACTGCAGTTCCACCCGACACAGAAGCATCGACCTGCATTAAGGTAAATATTAAAACATAAAAATTGGTGCAAGTTCAAATCCTTGTTGTAATTTCTGTGACAATTAACAAAAAAGATGATACATAGAAATAAGTTATAAAAACTAAAAGGAAATTGAAATATAAAAGTAACAAAAAATTAGTATACCATATTAAGAAAAAAAATTAACTATGTGTGCAATCAAAAACCTATGTTTCATTTTAAAATATTTATTTTACATTACCAATATGATATCATTGGTTGAGATGATGCTTTGTATAACTCCGTTGACTGAAACATTGACAGATAGATCTAGCACTGGTGTGATCACATATACAGTTGTTTCGGTCATTTTCCAGCTTACTTTATTACTGGCATTCACTGATAATGTGTATATTGTGTCATTGCCCTGAAAAATGGATGTTAGTATTAAACGAGAAAATCCGACAGGCGGATAAGTTTACAAAACTGTTTTAACAAAAAACATTTAGATAATATATATAAATAACATGTTCCACTGCTGTAAATAAGATTTTTACAAAGATGCTTTATAATAAATACACTGCAGTTACTAATTTATTGTGGTTATAACATTATATATTGGTATAACAAAACAAATGTTTGTGACACGACAAAAATAAATATTTTCTCCCAAGGTCTTCCAAATACACCATCTTAAATTTATGATATTTGACATTATGTGTAGGACAATTAATACTTTTACTATATGATTAAGCAATATGTTATATTATAAACTATTTCTAGTTACTGATGGATGGTGTTTGATAGATATTACAAATTTAAACTGATAGGCGCTCTGTATAACTAATAACTTTTATTGCACTCATAAAGCGACTACATTTTACCTGATGTTAGGCAGAGTATAATACTTACCCCTGTGAAGTTCCAGCTAATTGTGTTCAGTTCAGTGTATCTTATGTCCGACTTGGTTCCGGTTTTAGTGTTCATATACTGCCAGTAGTATAACACACCAGTTCCGGTGGATACATTTGCTTTAAAGAGTGAATCAGTCCCAGACGGTACATAGAATGGAACAATAGCATTCAGGTGTTCAACCTCCAAACCTGAGAATTAAGAAAATAAGAAAATTATTTAAAATATATGCACATGTGGTTTAAAAATGACATTGCATAGAAATCAGAAATGCGATAATAAACAAAGGCAGATCCATGGTAACATCAGGACTAGAAATATAGCCCATTAAAGGCCTGTTACATCAGATTATAAACGAAAGGTAAATTAAAAAAATTTTAAAAATTTTAATGCTTGTTGTTATTATTGCAGAATAGAGCATTCAGTTGACACATAATGTAGTAAGTAATAAGACACATAATTTGTTCCATAATGCGGTCACTGTTTTGGCAAAAGTAATTCTTTATAAATTCTTGCTTTTTTGCAAGAGAAAATTCTTTTAACAAACAAACAAAACACATTATTAGGCCGCAACTATGGATAAATATATTGGAGAAAAAACAAAATGTATAGATTGATGGTTTGGGTCTTTCTTAAAAAAATTGGAGAGCACTGTTTAAATTGATAATGAACTTGAACGACAATTTAAAATGCTTTAACAAAGAAAGTTTATAACAATATTTAAAAAAATAAAAGACATATTACCAGTTATCTCATCTTCCACATATACAATAAAACTTGTTAATAACTTTTCCAATGGATTTTCCACATTCACCAGTACTTTGTACATTCCAGGTATCGTATATGTGTGGCGGAAAATATTGTTTGTGTAATCTTTAGGGTCGGCACCTTCATATGCACGCCATGTGTATGTGACAGGCGTGCCAGATGAAACAGAACCCTGAGAATTTGTTTAGTTATTGTCACTTTAAGTTCGGAACTTTAAGCTTATACTTTATTTTTTCAAACCTTGCACTACAGATTTAGGTAATATTTTTAATTTATTAGAACTGAAAACTATAAATATATATAACTGCAGAGTTCATCTATAAATATAACTGCAGAGTTCATCTCCAATAATTGAGGTAAAACAAGGTTGGCATCCATCCCATCGACTCCGATCATCTACATACTCACCACAAGTGTCATTTCACTACCAGTGATAACAGCATTAGCAGGGTGACCATCTTTGACCAGCATCACATTTCCAATCCTATGTCTTACATCCAGTGTTATTTCCACAAATTGAGTGGTTATGGTGTTTGAAGCATTGAGCCAGACATTGTACACTGTGGTTTCAGTGAAAGTGTAATTGATGAAAGACATGTCTGTAAAATGTATTTGTTAAAGATTCATTACTAGGCTACAACTGCTGTGCAAAATGATGGTAATTGGTACCTAAACATAATTACCGGTTAACATTATGCAAACTAAATACATACTTGTAAACTCATCCAGAAAAGTTGAATTGCTTGGCATTGTAATCTTCCATTTGTAGAATACATACTGGCCATGGTTGTATACTGTGCTGAGAACATCCCTTCCATCTACAAGGACTGCTCGCATCCTGGTTACCTCATCCACGGCCACATAGTTAGGTGTTGTTACGGATGTTGAATAATGATCGGCAGGATCATTGGATGAAATAAAGATGCTAGAAATCGGATCGGCCACCAGTAAGTGCATTGTTTCATTTTCGGAGCTAACCTACATAAATAAAAAAAGTTATTATTTGGATTTATATCATAAACATTAAAAATCAGACTTGGTCTTAACAAATTAAATTTTATCTTTTTTTCCAAAATTATATCTAAAATATATAACAGTGTTGATTATCAATTAACATACCTTATTCTCAGCTTTTAAAACCACTGTATACTCTCCTGATTGGTCAAATAGTCTAGTAATTGAAGTATCTTCACTATCCCATTCATGGATCGTATTGCTGCCTGGTGTTATCTGTACATGCCATATTTTATAATAATATTTAAAGGAGCTTAGCTAGTCCTGGAATAAAAATTGTCTACACAACAAAATCATTTTTCCCTACAATCATATAATTATTTTGTTGTAGAAATCTCACTAGGTAAAGATTTTTCATTTATGTCAAAATTGTGGTTTCGACATTCTCTGGCCTGGTTTCACAAATACAAATTTCCAGAAAAGAGTTTTTTGATTTTTTGTGTGGTCATTGAGTATATCTATTTTATGGTACTGTGCCGCATAGCAATCAAACTTTTGCTGAACTAAGCATAAACCCAATCGATTTTGTATAATTTGTTTTGTTAGGTTTAAAAAGTTTTTATCAGCATTTAGGTAAATGCGTTTTGCATAAATAAAATCTGACATCTAGTAACAATACTGCCCAATAATTACCTTCCAATAAAATGTTTTTGGATCTCCATATGATGTTAGATTGAAAATTATGGTTGTGCCCACTTCCACTATTTCAGGGAATGGGTCAATTGAAAATCCAAAAACTGCCCTGTACACCTTAACAGGTTGCTTAGTGCTCTGTTTGTCAACCAGGTTCTCAGCGCTTACTTGTATTTCAAAGTTGTCTATAGTGCTATTGTAAACATGGTTAACCTGAAATGTAAAAGAAATTTTTAAAACATTTTTTAACCAAAATTATATGCATGGCATGATAAGTGAGACACTAGTAAAGAATTTAAATCAAAAGGCACACCAAAGATTAAAAATAAAAACAACATACCGGGTTGCCAGTCTTTTCGCCAGACAGATCGCCGAAGGTCCACTTAAAACTAACATCGGTGCCAGAGTAAACAGCAGTGTATGTCACGTTGTGCCCAAATGCTATATCAAAGCCATATTCTGAATTTGTTGTTATTGTCAGACCTAAGGAAAAATCAGAAGAGGTATATTTAAGGTTTTATTTTATCAAATAGTGCTAATACCCTTGTGTAAACCAAAGTAAACTGGTTATACTGTTAGATTAAGTGGGCAAATAAACAGGAATTTGTACACAAAGGTCACTATAGATCAAATTTAAATTGCTATTGGTAAAACTGAGCATGTCCAAAACAACATACCTGTTATACGGTCTTGCACAATTGCAGTGTTTGTACCATTCACATTGCTCACCAAGTTTTGAGCATTTAAAACTACATTATATCTTCCTGCAGTACTGTACTTGTATGTTTGGCCAACTGTTGTAAAAAAAGGTTTCTACATGCATGGATAATAGGGGCAAGTAGAAAAGTGGATACATGAAATTATGCAAAAAGCATATGTTATTTTAAATTGTCTTAATTAAGCATAAGTTTTGGTTGTAAAACCACGCTACCTCTGTGCTGTTTCTTTGTCAAATTTATGTTTGAAAAACATCGCTTGTGGCTTACAGTTTACTTTATTTCAATTTGATTAAATGTTGTTAAACTACAATATAGAAAATATTAAGATATTTTTCTGAAACTGAAATGAGATTTCTTAGAACAATTCAATAATTTCTTATATTTTAAATAATTTTGGTTTGTAAACCATTCGCCCATTTTAAATACTAATTTACTACATACATCTGGGTAACATTAGAATGATAAGGCACCCAAGTAAACTTTTTGACCAAAAAAAGCAAAAACAATCAATTATTGAGAGAGACTATATAAATCTAACAAATGACAGTAATCAAACCACTAAACTATGTAATATGCGTGAACTTAAATAACAATACAAAAAACATATTGCCGACTGTTAAAGTAACTATTTTAATATTATAAAATCAGTCGGATGATTGTTTTTAGAGGGAACATTTGGTCCGCTCATTATGGTAAAAAATATGTTTTAATTATCTTTTGTAGCTAATAAAACAAAGCTCTTTTATAAGTACATATGTAAATATACTGACTTGATACATCAGCTAGTTGTTGCAGGTTTCCATCACCCAAGTATAGAGAATACAATGCATCTGTGCCACCAATTACACTGAAACTAAACTGATGATCTTCACCAGTTGTAACAGCTTGGGAAGCCATTAAAATGTTCACACTTTTAATCTCATCTTGTACACACACACTGAATGCCTGTGAATTGCATTAAGAAGCAGTGGTTGTAGAATAGGTCTTTAAACCAGAGTATTCCTACACAAAGCAGCAATGCAACTTATTTTATCTTAAATATGTGAGGCCTTATGTGTACTTTAACCTATATTGACCTAGACTTATCAAATTGAGTAATTCTTCTGCAAAGACATTTTTATACTGCAAAATGCACTTTCCAAATATTTATCAACAAACATTGCTTATAACTAGTGCTTACAAAACAACTACTATGAAAAATCGCATACTTACTTTACTATCAGTGGCAGAAGTACGAATACTTTGTACTTCTACTGATCCTGTATGATTCATTGCATTTGTGTAGTTGTGAGTGACAGTGTTATTTTTATCAACCAATAGTATACTGCCATCAAAATCCCATAAATATTTGAATAATTCGTAACTGAAAATAAACAAATTATAAAAAAGTTTTACCATTCACTATAAAAATATGTATTCTGCATACAATTATACATTCAGGCAAGTACAAGGTGCAGTACTAAAGAAAAGAACCAAATTAGTTGACGTAATCACCAATCGAAGTCAGTTGTGTGGTCCAGAAATGGAGTTATTTACCAAACTTTCAAATAAGAAGACAACCATTTAGTCTGTAGCTGGTTTAAATATCACAAACTTTCGGTGATCAGCAGATTACTGACAGTCTTACAAATTAAGATATCAGTTCAGTATCACCATATACAGTTTAAAACCATTTGTTTAATCTTTACACACCAGCTTGTACAACTGACATATATAATTATAGGTGTTTCCAAGGGTAAGGCATTAACATTTTTGGCAAACTACATAAACTAAAAGTGAACTTTTTACAATTTAACCAATATGCGTCTTTGGCATGTGAAGATACATAAATATAATATTACGATTTTACCATAAAAAATATTACCAATTGACAATTATCCACAACTCAGTACCTGTCAGTTGGCATTATGACTTCCATTGTTGCTAATGAATTTGTTGGAAAGCAGTCGGCTGTTATGTTTACCAACACAATTTTCATATTAAAGACATTGACCTATGAACAATACCATTAAAATATGATACAGCAATGATCTAATTGCCCATTTAAGGACAAGCTACTTGGAAAGTTGGTGGTAACATGCAAACAGTTATCGTTTTACCAATATATTTTTTTCATTTTAGATTACAAGTTTATATGTAATATAAATGTTTTTACAACCCCCGGTACACATCTTTGTTCAATAGGTTTTAGTTAAGCAGGAATTGCATTAAAATGAACCATGCTTTGTCCTGTTAATACAGTTTCCTGATTCCGGTAACTGAATTATTTAATCTTCCAAATTCATTATAAGATGATATTACGGGTTCAACATCAAGTTTTTTACAGTTGTCATCCGGTAGAAGTTTATATCAGAACCAAATTGATATGTCCTATTTATCTTAGTTCGATAAAAATATAAGCTACATGTTGCAAACAATGCGTAACTAACTGAATATAATTAAAATATTGTTATCAAAAAAGGTATGGATTCTATTATGTACTTTCGTGTATAAAATTTACAATGTTTTCCGTTTTACTATTCTTAACTTTATATGAAGGAAAAAACAAAATAAATAAACAATAAAAAAATTTCAGACAATATTACATGCCAACTTTCTAAGCTATTATATTTAGTTTTTGTAGCAGATTAAATCTCTTGGTCCTCTTTTTGCTTAGGAAACTTAGCCAATAAATATGGGTTTGAAATATTAAACAAAAAATTAAGCGTAGTCCTATACTATGTATAACTGATAATCTAAGGTTAAGCTACATCAATTCACCATAATGGTAGCAAATTGATCACAACACGAAAAAAGAAGATATTTTGTAAAATGGGACAAAATGCAACAATAATAAAAGTTGTCAATAAAACAAGAGATCGTTTTCAGCTTTTTTTCATTTGGTTTATCAAAGAAGGTAAAACTTTTGTGGTTCATGGTAGTATTGTGTGATTTTGTCATTCTGATTTTAACATGAAAAGGAAAAAAAATAGTATAATGGAATATATAGTATGTATGTAGGATTTCTTTTAATGAGTTTTAAAAGAAAACTTTGATTAGCTGATGGCTAAAAATAAAAATGATAAGATTATCACTCATTTTACCAGCACTTTTAAACATCCAGCCATAAAGTTATATATAATAAATATCGACAAACGGTGTCTGTACATTTCGCACTTAAGTTTCTAAACTGTTGTTGATTCAGAATTTTTTAACATGAGATTTATTTTAAATAAATTGCCCGGAATTAATGAATTAACTCTAGAGAACAATAAAAAACAAACTAAAACTTTTAATCCAATATACCTTTAAAGTTGTGTTCATTTCACCGATTGGATTTCTGACAGTGATGGTTATTGTATAAGTTCCAGTGGTTGCATACGTGTGTGTGTAGTTCCACACTGTCTGGTTCTCAATCAATGGACTTCCATCACCAAAATCGTAAGTTATTTGTAATAATGAGCCATCACCAGTAGCCACACTTGCAGATACAGTTGTAGTTTGACCAAATTCTGTTGGTTCGTCAGACCAAGCTGTTAATACTGTTGAAAGAACAATTATTAATTTGTTGAATTAAAATGATAATGGAATCAGTTTATATGAATTGTTATTTTAGGATTGAAAAAAAAATATGCAGTTATTTTCATTGGCAAGGAAATTATTACGAATGGAGAAAATTCTTGGTTCAGTTTTTTTAAATATACTTGGTTTCTGCAAATTCTCTACCAGAAATGCCAACATAAATAGGGGTCATTTACTTACATGTGATTCTTTCATACACAGATATAACTTTCCATGCCTTGATGCTGCTGATTCCATTATCAGCCTTTACTGTGACATTGTAATCACCAGGAGAGATGTAAACATGTTTTGAAGTACTAGTAACACTACTTGCATCTCCCCAATCAAATTCAATGGTACTGTCATATGGGGATGGTTCCATGGTGGTAATCATCTAGGGGAATATTGTGTCATCCTTTTTTAACTGTCTAAAAATACTCCTAACACATCTTGTCTAACTGTTTTATAAATGTAGTAATAGTGTCACTCATTGGCTATATAGATTTCCTGAATTAAAATATGGTTCTTTATTTCAATTGTGTTTTTCCTATGCAGTTATTTTAATTTAATATTCTACGATTTTAGTTCATTTTTTTAAATTTCCTTATTATAATTTACGAAAACCTTTTAAAGCAATATTATGGGATTCAAAGTTGAAGTGAAATTATTCTGATAAATTACAATATAATATCAAATTTTGGTCACAAAAGTTACAAAATATTCTATTTTGGTATTCTGGGATGCTTTTTGAGAATTACTGAACAAGATTTTAACTATATTTGCTATTTCTTATCTAAATCATAACTTTAAAAGATTTTACATTTCAATCCAATGAACAACCTAATCCATTAAATAATTAATATTTTTAGAATCTTAAACCATAAAACTGTATCTTACCTCAATCTCTTCATTAACCGCAGGATCGTTAGCCAAAGAAAGAACTAGAGATGTCAGTTTTGATTTCACTTTAAAACTATCCACAATGTTTATTGTATCGTAAGCATTCCAAACTGTCACCTTAATAATAAAATTTGTTTTTATGTAATTAAAAAGCAATAAAAAATAATAAAAATTTGTGTGTATTAACTAAAATGCATAATTCACTATGTGGTGTGTATAAGATTTCATATATGAAGTTTTTTTTATTATTTTTTAACTATTATTTATTTTGGTCCATAAAATTGGGTTATAAGAAAATATTAAACTTTAAAATGGAAGTTGATTATGATGCATCCAGATTTTCTGGTTTAAATACATATATTTTAGGCCTGTTCTTACAATATTAAAACAAACAGATTAACTAACCCTGATGTCCACATTTCCAAATAATATAAAAGTTTTGTTGTAAGAATCTTGCAAAGCAACTTGTTCAACACTAATTGCTGGTTTTATTCCAGTGTGAGGCTGTAAGTACTTGTTGACACCTTCGTCCGTGGAGTCGAAAGCCCAAGTCACATTTACATCTATGTTTTCATCCACCAGAAACTATATTATAAAAATATTGGAAAATGCATTTTTTTGTTTGGTTTGTTTGCTTCAATTAGTGTTTACTTGCCTGCATGAGCAACTACAAAAATAACGGTAATATACCAAAAGTACTAGTTAAGTTACAGGTTAATTTAAGAGTTCTAATAATGAGAGTTTAACTGTAAAAGTAATCCCAATAGGATAGGATATTCATGTTTATCTCTGTGAATGGGAAAACCAAGGGGATTCGGACATGGGCAATCGTCAAATCACCTCGCGCCCATCGTCGGGTTATACTGGAGCTATTGCAGTGTTGTGTAGGATTTACATGTTCTTTCAATTTAGCAGAAACTATTAATTAATCTGCTAGGTTCAGGCAATGGTCGTTAAGTGCCTTACCCAAGGACACAACCGACCAGCTAGCGACCAGTTCAGAACATGCAACCTTTCGGTTGAAAGGCTTCACACTAAACCCCCAGACTAGCCGATCTGACCATAGGGCAGAACAATGTATGTTTAGTAAAAAAAACAACATTAGATCAGCCAAGAGAAATAACATTGACCACTAGGCAATACCAACGTGCTTTGAACACTTACTTCGACTTCAAAGATAGTTGGTACATTTCTCTCTACAATACTTGGAAGATTGACAAATACTAAGTCCTTCAGTTTATTCATATCGTCTACAATAAGCGAGATTGAAACATTTTCAGAGCTCACATCATTTGATAAAACCATCTGAATTGTAAAAAATGTTTGGGTTAAAATAAAACAAGCCTCTTTATGGTCTGTAGCACAGACCAATGCTGCAAACAAATCAGAATATTTGATAATGTAATAGCTCTTGGTTTGATTATAAAATCCAGAATACATAAGTTTAGTTGATGATAAACCTCCCCTTAGAGGTTGGCTAAAGGTCCCAATGTCAATCAGGACAATGAAAATAAGACATAACCCCTTTTAATTTGTTAGGGTATACTAGTAGCTTGCAGCAGCCGATTTCACATATCCCAAACCTAGAAGACCTTTGTACTGGATTTTCTGTTGCTGATTTGACTTTTTCCTAGCATTCAGCTTTCAAGTCTAACGATAGCGCAACCAAAGTCGTCTCACTAGTCAGGTAGTGGCAAAGCAACTTAAAAAAAACTGAATTGAGTTGATCACCCTAAATCAGGATTTGGCAACCTTTACAAGCGGGATCAAATTAAATTCTGCAACATCTTAACAGGTGGTACTAATTTTCCACTAACAATTTCACTTTCCTCACTTGTATAGTGTTGTTAAAATCGGTAAATTTTGGGTTTTCTTAACAGATTTTCTCCGTATTTAGTTCTTGTTTAACGTCCATGCTTTATTTACATACATGAATGTACATATAATGTAGGCGCACTTGTTTCATTAGTGTATTCACCAGGACCAGAATAAAAAATTATAGAATTACTCTGAAGCATGCAAAATAAACACAAATAAATAAAAACAATACTAACCATCAATTGATAATTTCCAGGTTTTCTAAATAGAACAAGATAGTTTGATTGGACAACCTTGTTTTCCACCACTTCATCTATTATCCACTCAGTTTTAACATTAGAACCAGTAGAGTAGTTGGATGTAAATTCCTGTTTTTTTATGTTTTTTAAAATAAAAACTTTGGAATATGATAATCCTAAGTTCAAGGACATTCAGGGGTGCAATTACAAAATATTTTTTAAAACATTCTTGTGATGAATTGGACAATAAATGTGAGTCTATTTTCTAAGCTAATTAAGCTTTACTCAGTAACACAGATGGAATAGCAGCCCTA
>CH002402.1:7800-19025 GCA_000149265.1 Ciona savignyi | reverse complement strand
CGGGGGTATCACTCTTTTACTCTATACTTACCTTATTCTAGAATAAAACTAAATAGATAAATTAATATTCGACTCCAAATTAATAGTACAAAGTTTAAGTAACATAAGTCTGTAAGCAAGATCGATCGCGATTGCTAGATTAACTATTCAACCAGTTGCTAGATTAACTATTCAACCAGTACTGAGAACTAGATGCCTGGTTAAAACGTTTGCCATATACATAAATTTATTAAAGTTAAAAAAATAAAAACCTGGCTGCCAAATTTATAAAACTTCCGACGTTCCAAACGAAATTCGGGAAAGAGCTACTTAGTTATAACCTGAATTGCGAGTAAATCGTTTCCTTCAGAATTAGCGATCGATATGTTGACTTTTGCCTTTTTCTTCACATGATGTACCTAGAATAGGGGAAGTCCCGTACATTTGGGGAAATTAAGCAATTGTAAAAAGTACCCGATTCGTTTATGATATTCATCCGCCATAGTTAAAAAATTGTTTTAAAAGCACGTCTTTTTTTTAACAAAATCTATTTTAAATAAAACGTGGTTCAAATAAATACAATAAAGTGAACTGTACATAAATAAGTTTTTTTCATGTTGTTTGTTACCACTTGTTGATAACATCGCGCCGACACGAAGTATATTTAGGTTTATCTGTAGTTTGCTTGGATTCGAACTGCTGTTGATTTGGGTGTGTTAATACTTGCATTACTTATGCTTACTACGTTATTATTTGTAAGTGTAATGTTATTCATATCATGTGTTGTATTACAACGCTTAAAAATAGGTAAACTTTAGGTGAGATTAGCCTACATGTATATCCCTGGAAGTGAGATAATCGTTTCAAGTTTTTTTTAAATTCATGCTGACATCAGAATTTAACAAATAACACTGGATTTACACTAGTGTACAGCAAAAGATGCAGTGTAAGACCAAAGAGCCACCAAGTCAGCGGCACCCTTTTCTCAGTTAGGATAGGATATTCATCTTTATCCCCGTGAATGGGAAAACCAAGGGGGTTAACACACGGGCAATCGTCAGATCACCTCGCGCCCATCGTCGTGTTATTGGAGCTATTGCAGTGTGTTGTATATGATAGACACGTTCCTTCAATTTGGTAGAACCCATTAATCCGCTAAGTTCAGGCAATGCCCGTAAAGTGCTTGCCCAAGGACACAACCGACTAACTAGCGACCAGTTTCGCACCTGCAACCTTTTGATTGAAAGGCGACGCACTTTACCATTAGACCAATGGGCCGGACAGTTAGATAAATAAATAATTAGAAAAGGGAAGATATTGGTACATAGGCTAATACTTTAATAATGTAGCCCTGTGGTACATTCGCGCCGTCCACACGAACTAGCATGTCATACGTAGATGCGGCAACCAGTAGCCTGCGAGTAGATGTTCTACCCATTAGTGGGGCGAAGAGTCTTGTCCAAGCGGATATCTGCTACATCAAGAGTGCTATAGCAGACTCTATGGTGGACGGCACACTTCCTCTGATAAAGGTCAAAGGGTTAATGCTGCTGAAGACAGGGGCTGTGAAGGTCATCTCTGCCTATGTGCAGCATGGCTGGTGACCTTCAGAAGGTTCATCTGTGGATTACCACACTCCAATTAATTATTAAGATAGGATAGGATATTCATGTTTATCCCAAGAACCTGCAACCTTTCGATTGAAAGGCGACGCACTTAACCGGTAGACCAACCGGGCAGACAGAGATGATATTTTTTATTTCAACTTCTACCCACAGTGATTTACCGTGCTCTAAACCAAGTTCTCGATGAGATCTTTTAAAATATGAAATGTCGTTTATGATATAAAGTCCTATCCCTCTAGCATGTGTTACAGATTCGGTATGAATAAAATTGTATTTGTCTATTTCATAGTTATTTACAGAAAAAAATTACTTAACTTTTAGTTTCTGTGATCCCATTAAAAATATGGCAAAGTTGGCAATGATGTAATAAACTCCTTAATCCTATAGCCTACTTACTTTAAGCCAGACTACGGATATTGAAGAGAAAAATAGTTACATGTAAGACACAAGTCCTCATTTACCCATTAATCTTCTCTATAATATAAGCTATTGCTATTAAAACTTAAATTATCATCATTATCACATGCATGTAATGAATAACTTTTATTTAATGGCTCATTACCATTGCTGTTTTTGTATAATTTACATCTTGAGATTTGGTATTATAAAAACATAAAGAACAAAAGTATAGATCTTTGGAACCTCATGACAGTTGTGAATTTGTTGGGGAAAGTGCATGATAATTGAATCCTATTATTGCATAGGCCACTGCATATATAGCCTTGATTGTCAATGCAACACTCCTGAAACATCAGACATTGATAGTTAATTGTATTATCAGCCATTATTTCGTAAATACAATATTATAGATTATATATATATATATACAAGATTGTTGAGATCCTGGAGTGTATGGTTTGTAAAGTTTTGATTGAAGTTTATGTTAAATATGCTGTCATGAAATTTTATATTTCTGTATGAAATGTTGATGTCTGATCTTAATGTTAAGACCTATGCTTTTCGCTATAGCGATAACAATATCTTTAGTGCTTTCTGTTCATTGTATTGGACTCCTTTTTATTTCCAGACACTTTCCCTCCCTCATATTGCTCTAGTGTGTTAATTGATTTCTTATATAATTTTACCTCATTTTTCATTTTCTTGTACCGGGTATCATTTTGTTAAACTTGCATTTTCCAACTTCACAGTTTTTTGTTTCCTCATTTGTTCTATTACTTTGATCGAAAAGGGCATCATATTTTTGGAAAGTAATGGTTGACTATGTTAAATGTTTTGCAGTTTAGTGAGGACAGCATTTAACTTTGAATTCAGTACTTGTTTGTTTGCAAAATCTGGCTTAAGAACGTTATCCAAGTGTTGTTTTTGCATCACATTTCTTTGGTGTTGTCAGTGACATGATTATTGACCATTTTTAAAAAATAATCAATTTATTCAAATACAACACCTTGTTCAAATAGAGTAGCAATACCATATTTGGATTTTCGAGCTAGTCTTTTCTATTTACCTGTACAAGAGGTTACAGCTTTAAGACAAAGTGTATTTAGATCAGCCCTGGACTTCGTTGGGTTTTCCTATCATCAAACCATAATGGTTGTAGGTTCGAAACTAGTCATAATCGAGTTGGTTGTGTTAATGAGTAGCTTGAATCTAACAATTATCCATGTGAGAACGCTACCTTACGTATGCACATGGTAATAACACGCTTTGCATTTTTTCCATTTACAGGGATAAATATGAATATCCTGTTCTATCAATTAAATGAAGTAGTTTTTAGATTAGTTTGAACTAAAACTGTTGAAACATCTCGAATCATATACAACACATTGAAATATCTTTGCAGCCTAATCCAATGGTAGAAATAAGGTACTCTGTTCTTTGCCAGTGTAATAGAAAATACATTAATATTTATATAACAATTGATATCGTCAGCTGAAAGGTTACAATACTAGCTTTCATAACTTGACTTTGTGCATAAGGTAATTTCATGAAAACGTGCATTATCTTTGGCTATGAGAACAAGATAATTTTTTGTTTTCTGTGATTGTCTATTTCCCAGATAAACATGAGTATCCAAGCATACCTGTAATTTTTCAATTTCATTTAATGGTTAAAGCACCATGTAAAAGCATTGTTTATTTTAGCGGTCATATCTTTAAACTTCAAGATAGAAAACTTACGCAATGATGTCAACCACCAAATATGATCTGACTCCCAAGGAAACGCTGTTCATTGCAACCGAATGTCATCTTGCATCTCTTCAGGATGGTGATGGTGACACGTATGTATGATATTCTTTGTAAACTTATGTTATATACAACAGCCCCAGGTTGAGAAACATGACTATGTGGCACAACACATTTTTATTATGGACATTTTTGTAAAAAAATACTTTTAGGGACATTGTTTCACTCGTAATTATGATATCATAGTTAAACACGAATACATGCTACAAAGGCTTGTCAAATAAACTATAAACAGGGCTGCATAAGGTGTCATGGGTAGGTTTCAACAAGCAAAATCTTACAATCCTGGGAGTTCTGCCAATTCATAATGTAAAATAAAAAATAGCGGCTGAGTTAATAGACGTAAACTTTCAACAAGCAATAGTTTGGTGGTTACACAATGTCATGGCAAATATAAGCATTGATTTAAATTGTATGCTCTTTTAAACACGACCCTAAATATATGCATTTCTTTTGCAGACCACTTCATATATCCATAGTAAAGTGTGAATCCGAAAAAAGTAAAGAACTTATAAAGTTATTTACCATTTCCCGCAAGAATATTGATATTTTGAACCGTCTAATGCAGGTAAACTGGATATCTAAACACTTTATAATAATATAAAACAGCATAAAATGGTTTTCGTTTTAGACCCCTCTTCATCTATCTGTTATTACATCACAAACGGAAATTCTTGAGGATTTGTTACACTGTGGTGCAAATCCGAATGTATTGGACAGATTCGGTTGCAATGTCAGTCATATTGCTGCAAAGTACAATGCTATTGCTTGTCTGCAAGCATCATTTAAACATTCGAAGTTTCCTTTAAACATTGAAAAAATAAATTTAGAAGGTAATATTGGTATCTATTTTTTATGTTTGTAGTTTGTTTGTTTACAAATAAATAGTCCTACTAAATATAAAATCCATAAAAATTATCGTTTTAGTTTAAAATGCATATTGCTTTATTGGCAACTATTTTCTTAATCCTCATGTGATAACTTGTTCACCCAGTTAAATTAAATTTTGCTGATAAATCTCACTTTTTGACAAAAATTTAACTTAACTATAATTTTGCCATTAGATTTTATTTTGACCAGTTTAATCCATTTCACCAAATGAGGCATATTGATTCATTATATAACTGTAAGAACAAAAAAGGGTAAGACCTATTGAGGAATACAATAAATAATATAAGAAACTAAAATTTCTAGTTTTTCAAAAATTGCAAAAGTGTTTTATAAATTGCAAATAGTGTACTGATATCTTTCATCTGCATAAAAATCGTTTCCAAATACATAATTTAAACAGAAATATTGTATTTGTTCCTTTGGATATTATTGTACCAAGAAACTAAAATGCTAACTTAGACACTTCCATCTCTATATTGTTAAATTTCACATTAATGCAGGTTTAACTGCAGTACACATTGCTGTAAGAAACAATTCTATTGATGTACTGCAGGAATTATTACATTATGGAGCTAACATTGATGTAAAGGTAGGAAGACTGTTTAATGTTAGTGTGATCCTTGTATTGTATTGTTTATTAAAGGAATACTGACATGCATAGAGCACAAAAAACACACAAAAAATGTATGTCAGTGCATAGTCTGAAAACTATTTGACTTTTTTATTTGATCATTTATAAAGTCTATTCTAAAAAATCACTTACTGCATATCTTCCAGGGTATTGCTCGACATCAATTGCTCTCACTCTGTCAATAATTTGCTCTATAACGTTTTACAATTTAATTTGACATTAGTTTGGAGATATGGAAAAATTACAATTTAAAAAAACACACTGTTACCCCATAGGGGAAAAAATCACACTTTTGACAACACTGTCCGTTGTTGAAATCCTTCAATGCAGATGATGTTACTGTAAATAGGTAAATTAAATAGCAGAGTTCGAAATAAGACTCTGAAATCCTGAAGGGATAGAAATAAACAAGTTTGAATCGCAAATCCTCACAACTTTGTAAATAGGATTTGATAAGAAAATTAAATATCTCTATAGGCCTAGTACATGGAAACTTTATGTTTTAAACATGAAAAGGTTGGAAAGCACGAAAATTTACTTTGTAAAAAAGAACCAAAGAAAATCAGGACAAACTGACAGATATGATTCATATATATATTCATACCTAACATAGGCAGATAGTTTTAAAATGTTGCGGGGTTGCGAATGCAACGACACGGGCAGTAGATGGGTTCGGCGGCATTCTCCACTAGGAAAACTTTGTTCATTTTAACACTTAAATTAGACGTTTTATATGCGTTTACGCCCATTGAAAAAATGTCTGAATTAGAATGGAATACACGCTTAGTTTGCTGTAGGTTAAAGTAATTAAAATATATTTTTTTTCCGCTTTCTCCGTTTGTCTTTAGTAAAATGCACCACAATTATTTACTTGCCCTTAAAAGTTCAACCCTAATCTGCACTCTTTAAAAATCCGCCGATCAAAGGAACAAATACCGCCACGAGTTGCGGTTGTGTACTAAAATTAAAACATTTCGAGAAAGGCGTAATTTAGTAAAAGTTCAAATTTCGAGATAAATATTTCTAGAATTGGTGTAAACAACCGTTTTTCGATTTGTTGTATCAATATTTATTATCAGGTCTAATAGGTTATTAAAATTCTGTTTATTTATGCGATGCTGTATAGTTTTTAAACGGTTACGTTACGATAAGTAGTATAACTTTGGTTGTAATACGTAATATTGAGTTAAAAATCAAACAATCATCGTGTGAATGGTTGTTTATATTACGTTGACAATAAAACAATCAGCGTGTGAATGGTTGTTTATATTACGTAACAATCAAACAATCCACTTGTAAAGGGTGTTATGTATAATTGAAGGTAATTAACTAACTATGCTTATCTGTACCTGTTTTGTTGCTGGCATACAATGCATAAAATAGAAGCAATTACGCCCAATTAAATGTGGGTGGTAAAGTAACCTTTTGAACGGTTATACGGTTATAACTGCAAGTAGACTAATGTAAAAGTCATCGAGTTGCCGAAAATTTTTAAAACGATCGAAAAACGTTTAAATTTTTAATTATTGAATTTTAGCCTCCAAATTCCAAGGGTTGCCTGGCAACCACGCAACCCCGTAACTCGCCACCCCTGATACCTAAGTATGGTATATAATATATGTGCCTTTGTAAACTGAAAATAAAATTATTTAAAAAGTTAAATGTAACCAAATGGTAAGAAGGCTTACCTGATCAGGGTGTGATATACAATATTAAAATTGCTATACCAGTATGTCAGATCATGTCTGCTAAGTGCATGCCCCAAGAACAAAATAAACAAGCTTGTGACTGATTTGAACCAAAGACCTGTGACGATTGAACTGCTACAAATAAGCTAATTGGTTAGACCTTCAGTATCACTCTTGTACATTAACCATAACGTTCAGAAAATTTCATTTTAATGGTAACTAATTTTGATATGGTCATGTTTAATATTAAACTTAAACTGCCACAGAAAAGTGGTTAAAATCAACCCCCTATTTGATAATAAATGTAAAGTTTTATTTATAAACATTGCAGGACAATAAAAGTGGAAGATCTCCTTTGATATATGCTATAGAAACTGATAATTTTACAATTGTGGAAATTCTTCTTGAGGTAATTTATTTCCTTTTTCCTTGAATATTATTGTAAGTTAACATTTGCGGTATATACCAGTTATTATATTTCAGGTGTGCATATTTTTTACTTAACATCTGTTTGCCAGTTAAAACGTTTTTTGTTGTGTTTGTGTCCTTAAGATTGCCGTGTAAACACGATAGATACTACAATGAAATCGCCACTATCACTGAGTTTAGATTTTTTACTGCCAAAAAATTTATAAGGCAGATAATGCGCTTGTTATAAAATGGTATCATTCTTACTCATGGGGGAATTAATAATATTAATCCCTATAAACGAATGATATAGTGATTTCAATGCAACTTATACAAAATTGTGTTAGTGGTGGTTAACATGTTGTTGACATTTTCTAAAAACACTGTTGCATTTTGTTACATTCTTAAATATTGACGTTTAGGGTGCAATCAAATTTAGTTACTAAGTGACTGCATATATATGTATTGAATTTAAAGATCAATTTGTTTAAATTTTTTTTATTTGTAACACTAACAATCTCAGTTTGATATCATGATAAATTCTAGCGACTTTATTTTTTGTCAATTATCAGAAGATTATATATGACAAAGCGTTAATGAAAAATGATCAGTTTCTGTTTATTTATTAGCTGTTTTTTAATCAAAAATAAATATTTTGAAAAATTAAGACATGCTACATTAACAAGGTGAACTGAATTTTTAATCTTTGCTGAATCGAAAGAAAATAACAAAGTAAAATAACATCAGATGCAAATATAATCAAAACAAGTTGAAGGTATTGGCTTATTAAGTCAAATATTATAATATCTCAATCTCCTATAGGTTAATTTATGTTACATTAAAACTTTTAAAATATCTTAAAGGAAAATGAACAAAAAACATAGAATTATGTGCTAGGGATTTTATTATATGAGACGTACTCAAAGTATAATAAATGAGATTTGCCATAGCATACCTCTATCCATTTCTACATACCAGTATCCATTTATTTACAAAGAGTGATAATTACTCAGAAAATGAAAAAAAATTTAAAGTTGTCAAAATTTGTGATAATTTTGCAGAGGGTTATAGTTATGTTGTTTACCTCATTGTTGCAACAAATAAGCATTTCTAATTTGTACTACAGAAAGGTGCTAGCGTATGTGAACAGACATACAGTGGGGACACAGCACTGCACATAGCTAGCGGACGTGGTATACAAAGCATAATACGACTCCTGCTAAGAAAAGGTGCTGATCTATCAAACAGAAATCTCCCAAATGAGGATCTAACGTTTTTCAACAATGATTTTCAGGTTTTTTTCTTTATATTTATGTCTGTAATGATTTTATTATTATCTGTAGCGCGAAATAGATAAAACAGTTAAACAAAATGTTTCACTGTGCTTCCCCCTTATCTGCCCTTAACATTGCTGACACAACCTACCAATCTTATAATGGCACAATCGATTCAAAGAAAAATTTATTTATTTTTTGTTGACATTGGTATAAGGTAATGATCTAACTAAATCTTAAAAACACCACCACATATGCTTCAAATGTTACAAGCTGGTGTTTCAGGCATAACTCATGGGGATAAAAATATCAACTCTCAGTTGATAAGAAGCATGAGTTGTCCTAGTACTCCGTTAGAGCCCAAAGGTAAATTGGTGTTATTATTTTGGTAATTCCCCAAAAATACCTACATGTGTTCCGCACAGCATTACCAGACTCATATATTTAACTCTTTCCCTCCCAACTCGCCATATATCGCGAGTTGGTGGTAAAACATGGTATCCCGACTGTACATAAATGGGTGCAAATCTAAAAAACGATTTCTCCGCAATGCGTAATGGTAGAGACCTCAGCGTATGGCTCATTCGATCAAGGGAAACCCTACTATTTTATTCTCTGTGATTATCGTGGAGAAATATTAAAAATGCGAGGAGTGATAGCCTTTCTTTTTCAAGGCTTCGCCTCTTATTTCTATCGATTTTACACGAATTTACACGTGACTAACTCAGCCAATAGGAGTCGTGTTAACTTGCAGAGAAAGCTCTTTTTGTCAAGCAAGCTCTTTCTTTACATTCTCTGTGAATTTCGTGCCGTTGAGATAAAAAGGAGAGCGTTGGTGACGTTTTCGCAGCAGGCGGTTATGCTTCGTGTTCACCAAAGCATGAATCCAGCTGGGCCTGCTGAGCGCACGATAAAGAAAAAGGCGGCGAGACTAGCTAGTTCGGTGTGCCCTGCTTTGAAGAATATTGGATATAGTATTTGCGTTTGTTTGGTTTTGTATGCCCTTTTTACACTTCCTTCACTGTTCTTTTTTATACTTTTTACTATTTTAGTTCTACAAAACTAAAAACTTCAATGCGTTTTGGTTCAAGTTTTCATAATATAGTCAGAAAAAAGGGAAATTTCAATTACAAATAGTAAAAAAACTACTGAAGATAGAAATACAGTTCGAATTTTCCTGAGTACAAAAACTATTAGACAATCTACATTCCAATTTTCATCTCATTTGGGCATTCCAATAATAAGTGAGTATTTCGTTTGTCAGTGCACCTCAAATTTTTCAAAGTCGAGCAGAATTTTCTTTGCTAAAAAGTGGTGTTCACTAAAGTTTACATAATATATTCTTTATTAGAAGTAGATTTTAGATGTGCAGCTTGTTTAAAAGAAGGATAAATTATCTTTCCAACCATACTAAATATTAAATCATAGCATAAACTTTAGAAAAACTGTGCTAATTTGAAAATGACTAAAAATTGTAAAAAACACTGCGGGACAGCATGTTTGAATTAATGCATTTGGCCGGGAGTGAAAGAGTTAAAAAGTATTTTAATTTAATTAAGCTAAAATTACAACTAACACTGTATTCAAGGTTAATGCAATTACTCCATAGTATATACCAAAAAACGACACCGATTTGCTTAGTTACCTCGAAAATAGCACATTTTAGCTGCTTTTGGCCCAGATGTGGTCTTTCTTAGTACAGAAATCGATCAATTTCCAATCACCTGTAGTAATTATTTTGTTAAAACAAATTTACTAAAAACTAGGAGTTGCAACATGTGTGTTTTAAGGATCAATTAATAATGCTCTGTCATTTTAACTGCGTGTTTAATATTTCACGAACTACATTGTATTAATGAATTTACTTAATGCTGTCTTATTTAATAAAAAAATTATTTATTTTTTATTTTTTTGACCTGTTTTTTTATTTTATTTATTTATATGTTCTTTGTACATTTTCATTCAACCAAGGTTTACTTTTAAATAAATATTAATTTTAAGGCTTGAACAATAAACATGTATATAAGAAGTTTCCCGGTGCCAACATATCCTATTAAATATGTTATCTAAATGCATAATCGTATGAAACATTATATTCATAAATTTGTCTTTCAGCATTGCTATGTAAACAAACAGTGGGCAAACATCGGCTTGAAAATGACAAAAGAGAAAAAAGGTATTGTATTTACTGTGCTTTTTGTGGGTCCTCTTTACTAAAAGGGTTGCATATCCAATTAAAAATATTTTTTTATTCCTCTTATATTATAGAAATTGATATTGACATAAAATTAGCTAGGATAATTAATAAATTTAACTTCTAGAAATGGCCAATAATTTTAAATTAGACACAATATAACACATTATTACCACACCGATAAAGAGCTGGAGAGTTAAAACTCAAATCTAAAGTTAATTTCAGAGCAAAAAAGATGGAAGGCCCATCCATAACCATTTTCAACTGTTTAATTATTAAATCCCCACAATTTAAATCAGCGATCAGACCACTTAAACAAATAAAATGTGTA
>CH002403.1:81394-108136 GCA_000149265.1 Ciona savignyi | reverse complement strand
AAAAACCCTAAATTCAAAACAATATTTACTCAGTTATACTAAGCTATTATACAAGCACTTGTTACCTCCAAGGTTGATGCTAAAATGCAATATTGAACAAGGTGAAAAAGTTTTTGAACCAGCTAACAATAACTTCTTGTCTGTCAGTTTATTTATTTCACCTTCCCGATAGTTCTATCACGCTCAAATGACTCAAAAACGACGAATTTAGCCTTGGAATTTCCATCTGTCTATATCACGGTCCACTAGAGCATGTCTGGAACGCAATCGTAAACTTCAAGTGACGTTGCCTATTTTGTTGTACGATCGTATGGCCGATAGGTTAGCGCGACCGACACATATACAGGGTTACATACAAAAAAACGGTCTTGGCAACGATCCCAATATGAGTTCAAATCTTCCCGATAAAAACTGCTTCTTCTGTTTACTTATAATTACAAAGCAGGTAAATCTAGTAGGAATCGTTGCCACAAAAAGTAGAATTTAGTTCCCCGCCGTTATATTGTTTAAGTTTATTTGTTGTGTTGAAGATTTTCGAATAGTTATCGGCAAAATGCATATCTCTAAAACATAAACTGTTTTTTCCTAACAGTTGGCATATTTTCTATTTGCTGTATTACTCAATATGCACTTGTTCCAAAAAACTGTGGCAACGCGCCTGCGTTATTTTCCTACAATTGGTGAATAATAAAAGAAAGTAAAGACGAAAGGAGAGAGGCGGAAAACTGCTTAAACTATTTATAACCCGGCTCAAAACACTAATGTCACCCTAGCCCTAACACTAACTCTAACGACCTAATCTTCAATTTAGTGCATAGTTTCCCTTCTTTCCTCTTTTAATTGACCTCCAAATTCTAAAATGATGACATTGGCGTTGTGCTTCAATGATTTTGTATCAATTTGTCTGGCTACAACGTTCGTGTGGTAGGATGGTTAGCGCTAACGATTTATATACATAGTTTTTTTTATAAAATGGGCTTAATAATGGGCCCATTGCTGGTTCGATAATTAAGCCCGGTGAAAAAAGTGAAACCTTTTGGTTTAGTCGTGAGAAGCGTCGTTTTCCGAGTTGTGGGATCGAAACCAGCTGCTAGCTACTCAGTTTCAGTTGTTTCCTTGAGCAAGCCGCTTAGCAAACATCGTCTCAACCCAGTGAATTAATGTAAATATAAAAGTTAAAACTTCTTTATTACACAACAATAACTTTAGTAACACGACAATGGCCACAAGGTGATCGTCCGATCGGTAGTCTGGCGGTTTAGTGCGAAGCTTTTTAACCGAACGATTGCAGGTTCGAAACTGGTCGCTAGCAGGTCGGTTGTGTCCTTGGGCAAGGCACTTTAGGGACATTGCCTGAACCCAGCGGATTAATGGGTTCTACAAAATTGAAGGAACACGTGAATCATACACAACACACTGCAATAGCTCTGGAAACCCGACGATGGGCGCGAGGTAATCTGACGATTGCCCGTGTGTTAACCCCTTTGGTTTTCCCATTCCCAGGGAAAACATGAATATCCTACACTGTCCTTACGATATATTGATTTCAATAAACAACCGCTAGATGTCTCATCTGAGATCAGAACCGACCAGCTGGTTCCGATTCTACCATTTCTCCTTTTGAGCATAACGTAAATAGAATCTGGACGCATCGAGGACTTCTCTTGTCAAAATATATTCATAAATATGTCTGACGTTAAAGGAGATGATGTCCCGGCTCCAGTCGTGCCTGCTGGTCCTATAAACCTTAATACAGCCCTTCAGGAAGTTCTGAAAACAGCCGTTATTAGCGATGGTCTTGTCCGTGGTTTGAACGAACGCGCCCTTGATAAACGCCAAGCGCATCTTTGCGTTCTTGCAAACAACTGCGACAAGTCCAGCTACGTTAGGCTGACCAAGGCTCTTTGGAACGAGCACCAGATCAGTTTGATCAAAGTCAACGACAACAAAAAGCTGGGAGAATGGTCCGGTCTTTGCAAGATTGAACAAGAAGGTAAACGACGAAAAGTTGTCGTCTGCAGTTGTGTAGTTGTGCGTGATTGGGGCAAAGAAGGCGCGCGACGTGCTGCCAGAACAAATGAAGAAGCCGTAAAAGTCTCGCGTTTTCTTTATTCCAGTAATCATACGGTAACGTGTCTTGATGTTTTACTGCGAATGAATTAACTTGCAAAGAAAAAAAGGATCTACCATTTCTTTTCGGTCCTGTGGACAAATAGTTAACGCTAACAATACATATACAAAAATATATATACAAAAAAGTCTAAAATACGAGCACATTATAGGTTCGAAACTCATTTTTTAAATCTCCACACTGTAAAAGATTAAATCAATATTTTATTATTCATGTTTCGATTCGGCTTTCCGATCGATTACGAAACTACTCTCGCATGGTGTCGCACTGGAGCCAAAATATGCCGTCTTCGTTCTGTCTTGTACGGTCATGTGGCCAAATGGTTAACGCGACCGATACATATACCGATTCTTATACAAAAACGGCAGGGCCGGTTTTAGGCCGATTTGACCGATTAGATCAAATTGGGCCCCGCACCTTGAAGGGGCCCCGCGCTAGCAGGGGTCTTTCTGTATTACGAGGTTTAAAATACTACTGAAACGTAAAATAAAAAGTGAAATAATATTCTTTCTCATAATATCAATTTATTATGCATCGTAACTAAGTCAAATTTATATTTCTGTGTCGGTCTGTTACGTCATAATGAATATGGTTGCTAAACAATATATAGGTTTAGAAGTAAAACAATATATCGTAAATAAGCATCCACATTACCTTTAATTTGTTTTATAGCAAGTATTAAATGTCTATTTTTGTAGTTTGTATGTACTGGTATGTATTTTATGATATATAAACACCCATAAATTTTGCTATGAAGAGTAGGGGCCCCGCCATCACATTTCTAATTGGACCCCGCGGTTCCTAGCACCGGGCCTGAAAAACGGTCCCAGTGAGGAGCCCATAATGGGTTCGAAACTTGGCTCGGTAAAAAAAAAAACGGTCTTGTGGAAGAATAAAAGTTTCTAAACCGAATATATTCTATTCAGAAACAGTTTAGTGACAAGGACATGATGGGTTCGAAACTCATTGAAGAAGTTTGTTTTGGCTCTGTTCCTAATATCACTTCGGCTGGTTAGTCTGGCGGTTCAGTGCGACGCCTTTCAACCGAAAGGTTCCAGGTGCGAAACTTGTCGCTAGCTAGTCGGTTGTGTCCTTGGGCAAGACACTTTACGGACAAAGCCTTAACCCAGCGGATTAATGGGTTCTACTGAATTAAAGGAACGTGCGTGTCTACACAACACACTGCAATAGCTCCGGTAACCCGACGATGGGCGTGAGGTGACCTAACGATTGCCCGTGTGATAACCCCCTTGGTTTTATCATTCACGAGGATAAACATGAATATCCTATCCTATACCCATGCGTGCTCCAAGAAGTTTTAATGTGCCTTTAAACAAATTAATTACAATTCGGATAAGAAAATTGCTCGATAAAACAGAGATAACCTCGCTTCGCCGGTAGAGTGATGGTTTATTGGGTTTTGTATGGTTAATATGTTTGTCTTTTAATCCTAAGTGAGCAGGTCACATTGTATAGGACGTTCTGTACGTAAAGGCTTAGCTTATACTAATCTGCCACATGGCCGTTCTAAATAACGTGTCGTTTTTAACAATTCCAAGGTTCAAACTTATGATTGGCTGATACTATTTGATGTCCGACCGATTAGCTTGGTAGGTTAGTTCGTCGCCTTTCAAGCGAAAGGTTGCAGGTTTGAAACTGATCGCTAGCTAGTGGCCTGTGTCTTTGGCCAGGGCACTTAACCTGAACCCAGTAGATTGATTCTACTAAATTGAAGAAAAGTCTTAATCATACACAACACACTGCAATAGCTCCGGTCCCGACAGTGAGCGCGAGGTGATCTGACGATTGCTCGTGTGTTAACCCCCTTGGTTTTCCCATTCACGGGGATAAACATGAATATCCATCCATCCATCCATCAAAAGCGTAAGAAGATTCGGTATTTGATCCGATAAAAATGGTGGAAAAATATTTAAAACGACCGATACATTTATCGATTTTTTTACAAAAACAAACTGAATGACAAAACGAACTGGTTTCAAAATATGGCAACAAAATAAAAATGATGATGCAATAGCTTAAAATCTTAAAAATAATGATGCAATAGCTTAAAATCTTAAAAATAATGATGCAATAGCTTGAAATCTTAAAAATGATGATGCAATAGCTTGAAATCTTAAAAATGATGGCGTAATGGCTTGTTGTTTTTTCACACACCCATTTTTTTAGTTTGTGGATAATAGAATGCCCCAACATTACTATTAACCCATCAAAGAATAAGCAAAAATAAATTTAAAATCTTGTGAACGGTTGCCATTGTTTAGACGCCCGACTTCCAGAGACTAAAAACACTAAAAAGAGAAAAAGGGGAAATAGAAGGAAGGAGTAAATTGTGCTAAACATGATTTAAAAATCGTTTTGCTAATATGACTTCCATGACAGTTTGTAAATTGCTATAAATTTAATTGTAGACATTGTTATAAACTTATGATATATTACGACACAAAATCACTTAATTAATGATATTTACTTTTCTACTAAATACATACTGGGACAAAAAAAGGATTTAACCAAAACTAACTACGAAACCAAGGTAACTGAATTCGTTATCATAATTTATTATTAACGCTGTATATGGGTTAACCGCATTAACCATCCGGTAGCGATTTCATTTGATTTAATAGCGGGGTCCATAAATTTTAAAATTTCTAAAAGTCGGATATATTAAACAGCGGAAATATGGAATTAAAACACAAAGCGAGTTTAAAATCCTCTGTAAATTACATTACCGTTACCGGAATTATTGGTTCATAACACTGGATTTTCGTATTTTAAAACTCCAAGCTGTTAGGAAGGGGTTAGGAAATAGTAGTAATTATGTTTGTAATTTAATATTTAAAATTGCATTCTCTTTCTTTTTCTATTTCTTTGAATGGTTCACCGCACATCAATAGGTTTATTCCGGTTTCGTATATCCGCATAAACACATTGATTAAATAAGGGCCATTGATGGTAACCAGTCCGGTTATGCTTATCCGGTAAGATATATTTGTTGGGGCAATTGAAAATTTAAATACGAAAATGGATCTATTGGATTTTAAGTGTCGAATTACGCGCAAATTTACTAGGAGAAAATAAAAATTAATCATAAAAAGGATTTCGTTTATAAGACTGAAGATGGTAGCATGGGTTAATATAAAGTGTTGAATTAAAAATACTTCGCAAATAAAGTGTACGAATCGCTTTATAGGCAAAGTTACGACATTTTTTATTAGAGAAACTATAAACGAATCATAAAAAGAATATAACTTATAAAACTAAAGAAGGTGGCATGGGTTAAGATAAGTGTTGAATTAAAAGTCTTCGCAAATAAAGTGTACACATTCTTTTACGGGACAAATTACGAGATGACAAATTATATCATATTTTTTTCTGACGAAAGGCACAAATTACGGGACAACATATATCAAAGAAAGGAACCGACTGTGAAGACGGATAAAAAGTTGGTTCAAGACAGAATTAACAGAAACAGGAAACCGCTGAAAAGGATATTTACAACTTAACATAGGGCATTCATCTTTATCCCCGTGAATGGGAAAACCAATGGGGTTAACACACGGGCAATCGTCAGATCACCTCGCGCTCATCGCCGGGTTACCGCAGCTATTTCAGTGTGTTGTATATGATAGACACGTTCCTTCAATTTGGTAGAACCCATTATGCCACTGTTTTTTTGTATTAAATGTTATCTGCAAATATTATTGTTTTCAAATCGTGATGACTTTTTTTATTTTATATCGTATAATTTGATGATACCAAATCAATGTTCCTATCCCCAGTTTAAAAAACTGTCACGATAAACGTGAGAAATAAAACTGGTGATGTATGTACGGCTTAGTTTTTGTTGTGTACCGACACAAGTTAGCGATGATTCAGGTCACAATATCGACTTTGTGGGAACATAATACAAATGGATCGAAAGGTTCCGGATTCGAAATTAGGTGAAGCAAAAAAAAATTATTTGTCGATTTTGGAAAAATCTTTATTTTGTTGGATTTCTCTGATATTTTTCCTTCTATCATACACAAATTATAATAAGATATTTTTATCTTTGTGATTTAGGAAACGAGGCGTTATCACAAGGGGTTAACACACAGTTAAACATCAGTTCATCTCGCGCCCATCGTCGGATTACCGGAGCTATTGCAGTGAGTTGTGGATGATTCCATTTAGTAGAACATATCAATTTACTTGGGGCAGGCGATGTCCGCTATAAGTACCTTATTCTAACAACTTTCGTTTTGCTATTTTGCCATTTTCGTTAGTTCATTTTTATTTGTGATTCGTCCCTTTTGAACACCGTATTCTTATAAATCTTTAAATGCAAAATAGAACGTATAAACATACACACTTCAAGTATCCTGTCTTTCTGACCAATACGAAACGGTTTACGGGACAAATTTTCGCTTCAGGTCAATCAAGGAGTAATCACAGGTTAAAGGGTTCGGTACTCAGGACGGACAAATAAAATACGCGATGATGGACATGAAAATTTGGTTCAAATTAAATATTTTCGTTTATTTTTAATGCACATTTCCCAAATTGAAATAAATATTTCTCACAATTGGTGACTTTTCTGTAACCTCAAAATTTGTTAATTCTCTGCAACCCATGAACTGTAAAACACCAAAACTAATTATAACGAATTTCACCAGTGAAACCGACAACGAATTTTCCCTTGTGAAAATTTTAACCTTTATAAACTAAATTCATTGAACCTTTATGTGGCTTTATAGTTTATTTTCACTGTCATTTCGCATGACCATGCTAAAGAGCAGTAACCGACAATAATCTAATAAAATTATTGGTTTCATAAAAAAAACATAAACCAATTCGGATTATGAATCACCTAGCGCTTTGATATTACTTAATTAAATGGCAATTAAAAATATTTGTCCGGTAAAATCCGGTAGAAAAATAGTCGGGGTGATTTTCATGTGGTTTTATACCTAGTGTGCCATTTTAGTGTGATGTAACACTAGCTATTTAACCGTGGGAGCTGCATTATTTGGCTAAACTGGTAAAGTAATTTATTTAATATTATAAATCAAACTTTGGAAGCTTTTGAAGTGCATTGGCAAACAGTATCTCAAAATTTACATACAGAAAGTCAAATAGACATCACATGTTGGTGTCCAACAAAGGTCGGGACAGCTACCTTAAACACATTGGGCTCTGAGAACCATATGTTAAGTTTAATTTATTCATTTTTTGCCCCAGTATTTTAAAATGACAAGCGAATAAAATAGCGACACGGGAACAGGAAAAGACGGCAAAACGAACAGTCGTTAAAACACGTCATTGAAAAAAAATATAATTTAATAAATATAGCGGACGCGGCCGCAAACTTGCTTGTGCAAAGAAATCCCACAAGAGAGGGTACACGAATACGTCTCCGGGGGCGGAAAGTGGGGTGACAGGGTCGTAGTGGGTTTAAAACAACTCCAAAGACGCTGCAAATATTCCCAATCAACCTTTGGACAGTGATATTTCTCCGAATGATCAGCTTTGTGGATAAGTGCGTTTAAAACTTTGACCCAGTTAAAAAGGTAAATATCGTGTCAATGGCATATATTTAAATGACCTAGTTGGAAAACGACAGTAATATGCATGAATAAACAAATACATGGTTAACTAAATAGAGTGAGTTGCAATTAAACATTAACAGTCGACCTGATGAATAAATCTTTCACTTTTCAAAGTCCCCGAGTCCACAATTACACGCTGCGTGTAAAACACGGAGTGTTGTTCTGCGTGGGCGGATTGCGTGAGGGTTGTTGGTAATGCCGTGTGCGATGTTTACCCGTATAAACCTGCGGTGTTATGTCTGTTGACCCAACATCAGTTTAATAGCTCCAACAAGACATTAGGTCATTGAGTGTCTAACGATACCCGTAATAAAGCCTGGGTTTTTACCCACGAGGATGTAAATAAATGTTGTGTTAACCATCCACACACTGTTATAGCTCCAGCGACTAGACTGTGGCCATAAGGTGTTTTACGGTACCCGTGGATAAAGCCTGGCTTCACACCCACGAGGATATAAATGAACCAACCATTCACACACTGTAATAGCCCATTAACCCGACTGTGGACATGAGATGTCTTACAATAACCGTGGATAAAGCCTGGCTTCCCACCCACGAGGATATAAATGAACCAACCATCCACACACTGTAATAGCCCATTAACCCGACTGTGGACATGAGATGTCTTACAATAACCGTGGATAAAGCCTGGCTTCCCACCCACGAGGATATAAATGAACCAACCATCCACACACTGTAATAGCTCTAGCAAATCGACTGTGGGCATGAGATGTCTTACGATACCCGTGGATAAAGCCTGGCTTCCCACCCACGAGGATATAAATGAACCAACCATCCACACCCTGTAATAGCCCATTAACCCGACTGTGGACATGAGATGTCTTACAATAACCGTGGATAAAGCCTGGCTTCCCACCCACGAGGATATAAATGAACCAACCATCCACACACTGCAATAGCCCATTAACCCGACTGTGGACATGAGATGTCTTACAATAACCGTGGATAAAGCCTGGCTTCCCACCCACGAGGGTATAAATGAACCAACCATCTACACACTGTAATAGCTCCAGCAACTCGACTGTGGGCACGAGATGTCTTACAATAATCGTGGATAAAGCCTGGGTTTTCACCCACGAGGATATAAATGAACCAACCAACCACACACTGTAATAGCTCTAGCAAATCGACTGTGGGCATAAGGTGTCTTATGATACCCGTGGATAAATCCTGGCTTCCCACCCACGAGGATATTATAAATGTCCCTCCTTCCAGCCTTCCCGCTTTCCCTCCTTTTAGTTTTCCGACTCTTATACAAAAACGGTCTTGATGAGGAGCCCATCATGGGTTCGAAACTTGGCTCGGTAAACAAAACATATGTTAGTTGACTTGTGCAAAGAAAGCCGACAGGATAAGGTACACACATACGTCTTCGGGGACGGAAAGTGGGGTTACAGGGTCGTAGTGGGTAGGATAGGATATTCATTTAGTTCAGGCAATGTCCGTAAAGTGCCTTGCCCAAGGACACAACCTACTAGCTAACGACCAGTTTCGCACCTGCAGCCTTTCGATTGAAAGACGACGCACTTAACCGTTTGACCAACCGGTCAGGTTAAACACGCTGAAGATGCTGCGAATGCCCAATCAACCTTTGGACTCAACTAATATTTCTCCGAACCATCAGGTAGATTAGTGCGTTTAAAACTTTGACCCAGTTAAAAAGGTAAATATCGTGTCAATGGCATATATTTAAATGACCTAGTTGGAAAACGACAGTAATATACATGAATAAACAAATACATGGTTAACTAAATAAAGTGGGTTGCAATTAAACATTAACAGTCGACCTGATGAATAAATCTTTCACTTTTCAAAACCCCCGGGTCAGTTACACGTAACACAGTGTGTTGTTTTGCGTGGGCTGGTTGCGTGAGGGTTGTTGGTAATGCTGTGTGCGATGTTTACCCGTATAAACCTGCGGTGTTATGTCTATTGACCCAACATCAGTTTAATAGCTCCAACAAGACATTAGGTCATTGAGTGTCTAACGATACCCGTAATAAAGCCTGGGTTTCCACCCACGAGGACATAAATAAAATAAATTAAACATCCACACACTGTAATAGCTTCAGCAAATCGACTGTGGGCATAATGTGTCTTACGATACCAGTGGATAAAGTCTGGCATCCCACCCACGAGGATATAAATGAACCAACTATCCACACACCGTAATAACTCCAGCAACTCGACAGTAGGCACGAGGATATAAATGAATCAACCATTCACACACTGTAATAGCTCCAGCAACTCGACAGTGGACACGAAGATATAAATGAAACAACCCTTTACACACTGTAATAGCTCCAGCAACTCGACTGCGGGCATGAGGTGTTTAATGATACCCGTGGATAAAGCCTGGCTTCACACCCACAAGACAATATAAATGAACCAACCATTTACACACTGTAATTACTCGACTGTGGACATTTTCCATACAAAAATATACAGAACCTAATACAGATACTAGGATTGTTGCTTTTAAACAAAGTGATGAAATAAATGCGAGAAGGAAAGGACATTTTGCACCCTATGCTATATTGAATGAAGATTATTTGTTTAACAAACTCAATAATTATATGCTATTGAATGAAGATTATTTGTTTAACAAACTCAATAATTACTTTATAAAGGCGGGCAACACTAAAAAGAGGGAGAGCGGAAAGAAGGGAAGAAGGGAAACTGCTCACTTAAATTACGTAAACTAATTTTAACCCTTCCCTAAACAATATAATCTTAACCCCAGAACTAACTCCAACCCCATGTTTAAAACTAACTCTATGCATAACCTTTATTTTAGCGTGCAATTTCCCTCCTTCCAGCCTTCCCGCTTTCCCTCCTTTTAGTTTTCTCCCATAAAGGCCGCCGTTCAGACGACGCGACTTGGTTTCCTCTTGCGCCACCGGTTTCAGCAAACTACCCTAATTTGCATATATCTTTGGCGCACGTGATTGTGGCAAAGAAACTCCCTCAACCAAATAAACGTTCATTTGGACGAATGGTTAGCGCAAAGGATTCTTATACTTTGACAACCCGATCATGGGTTCGAAATTTACCCCGAAACCAGTGTTATTATCTGATTTGCGAAATGTAAAATTCCCCGGTACTAAGATAAAGTCGACTGTGAGCACTGTCTGTGTCTTATAACTAATGAGCAATTTTGCAATTTTTTATTGGCGTTGAGCAAAATAGTCATTGGTTTATTTTGAATTAATCATTTACCCCTCCCCCATTGCTCTAATCACGTGTAGCGGAGGGTGGAAAAGAGGGTCAGTCATGTGTAAACAAACCCGCCCCTTTACGTGGTTGGTGCTATGCAAGGGTAAATATTCAACACACAACAAGCCTAACATAACGCGACTCTTGGGTTTAATTTAAACAAATCTACAAATCCTACTAGCAATATCATTGCTAAACACTTCGATATCTGGGCAATATTGATAGGGGTTCGGATATAAGGTTTTTAACAAAGCACTAACCCGAGAAGGCGTTTGTAACCCTGCACCCTCTATTTAATATTCCCGCCTATTTTAAAAATATTTTTGCTTTTATTTTTGAATGTCAAATCCGATATGGACTAAATAATCGGTCGCGCTAACCATTTAACCGCACAACATTTCACATTTCATCGTTTAATAATCTTGTGGCTATGTATGTCGAAAGGTTAATAATTAACCAGTGTTGGCGATGCTCATTGAATCAATTGTTATGATGCCCAACGCTAAACGCACCAAAATAACCTAAATAACTAGACTGTTGGCAACACTATTCTTAGAAAATCCTTGTTTTATTGAGCCCAGTGTTCCACCTTCTATAAGATTTACTGTATTTGTGTTTCTAGGATGATAAGACACAAATGAAATGCGTTAAAAGATGCTTTAGTAATATGCTTTAGTAAGCATATTACATATTACTTTAGTAAAGATGCTTTAGTAAGCAAAGCCTTAGAAACATAACAAGACACATTTTCTCCATTACTTTTATGTGGTCTCAAATTACTACCAAGTTATGCTTTTCCTTATTAATTCGGTGGTGTAAGCTTACTTGTATCCTATATTGTTTGACGTCATTTGTCGATACAATTTTACCGCTTCTTTTCAGAATAAAAATAGAAGGATCAGTAACACTACACCAAAAAGCCGTCGTAACATAGCGTTACCAGGGAATTAACCTGGTCCGTAATCGGTGTTCTACCGGGTGTAACAGTTCAAGATAACTGAGAAGTGATTACGTCACGCTAAAATACCCTACTGTTCCTTTGTGTTACATATTAAACCGCGCGCTTTTTGACAATAGGCTATATATGAAAATTAATATCTTGCTTTTTCTAGTATTTAAAAAAACCACCGAAACGGTGTCGTAATTATACAAATAGCAATGATATCTCGTGTTTATTTAGTTTATTTGAGCACGAATAGACGGGTTTGAATTAAAACACATTGTCAAATAGTATTTAAATTGAAGGTATTTTCCAAGTAATTTGCACGTACTAGCGTTTGTTGATTGCCTTTTAAATGCGCTTATTGATTGCTTTTTTATGTGCAGCGAAACTTATACACATTATATTTACTTAGTCCTGTGTATTTTTAACCACAAGTGTAGGTAATACAAACTGCCAAAGTTGCATAAACGAATACACTTTGTAATAAATTAGTGTAATTAAGCTGAATATCATTATCCAATGCAACTTAAGTCAACAATTTTAATGCAGCACTAGTCAACAAATACATATTGCAGCTCAAGTCAACAATTTCAATGCAGCACTAATCAACAAATTCATATTGTCTGCACTCCTTTTTAAGTCATAATCACTAAATTTTTAACCTTGTTATCCTATAATGAACTGTGATGTCATAAAATCATCGTGTACAAACAATCGCACTTATTATTACAAAGCCAATTGTGACGTTTAATAAAATAATAGTATTTTGCCCAGTTGTCAACACAGCGACTTCCAAATGTTATATGAACCGATAAATCTATGACAGATGGTCTATCTAGACCAATGCTATGCCTATGTTCTTTGCAAGAACATTAGAACAGTGGTTGTCAACAAATTTTGAACACTGCTCAATTCGTAGTTTGTAAAACATAGCATTCCATCTATAGTGTACTTGGGAAAATTATCATTGTATGTATGATTTTTGGCAGAAAATTTTCAATTTAGCAATATATAAGTTTTGCAAAGCCTGCTCTACAGGTGAAAACTAAAAGGAGGGAAACAGCACACTAAAATGAAGATTAGGGTATTAGAGTTAATTTTAAACATGGGGTTGAAGTTAGGGTTAGCTCTACGGTTGAGGACAGTGTTAGAATTAGTTTAAATAGTTTTAGTGAGCAGTTTCTTTCTTTCCCTCCCCCTCATTTTAGTATTACCCTGCTCTACAGACGGACACCGATTAACAGTCTACAGAAGTTGGTCTGACTTAATCTTTAGCATTTCAAGACTTTTGTTTGGCTCTCATACTTTTGAAACTTGTTCTCATACTTTTGAATCGCCAAGTACAGTGTCGCAAATTTACGGTTGATTTGGTTTGTAAAGTTTTTGTATTAACATACGACTAAACGAGGTAACAAACACAAAGAATAATTTTAAAAAAGCGATAACAACTGGGTTTATTACATCACATAAAATAAATGAACTTTATCACATAAACAAATGAACTTTATCTTTAAAATATTTCGATTATTTGTAATAATCCATGAAATAACCCAAAATGTTTGGCCCAAAACATGCCTTGAGTGCAAAAAACATACAAACTGTACAACAATGGTGTTTTAATACATTCAAACTTTTTAGGATCATGTAAATCAAAAACAAAGAAATTCAAAGTCCCCATACATTGTACGTTTCATAGAAACAATAGTCCAGTAATTTCGTTATCAAAACAATGGTCACAAGAACAAAAGCAAGCAAATAAAAGAGCACATACGTATACTTCGCCAGCAAAGTTAAAAAATAGCGCCATTTGGTGAAATTTATAAAAGGCAGTGTATAAAAACTACACTTACCAACAGTTATATATAAACGTGGAACATACCATCATTATTTTATTGTCCAGGTACTACTTAATCAAGGTGTAGCCCTAATCACCGGCGTTCACATTTTATTTAATGAGGTAATTTGCATAGATGACGAGTTTATTATGACGTAATTTACAAGTGACGTCATATTTCATATAACGTCACTACAAAAATGACGTCACGCACAATAGGCACGACTTGGTCGTTGGAGCATAGAAGACATGAACTCGGGACGAAAGGCGTAACGGAGCTTTCGCTTTTCTTTATACAGGACGCGATCCTTTCTAATGTACAGACGCAGAGCCCGCGACAGCTTCTGGTATGTCATTTTTTTATGGTTTTTCTTTTTCGTCCCCCATTCCTCGGATAGCTCTTCTTTCTTTTCCGAAATGAACTGCAAATCAAGAATGCTGGTTACATTTTGTACTTGTCAGTTGCTAGATTTGTATTGAATATAACATTTCGAGTAAACATTACAACAAAGTATACAGGGATACGTACAAAGTAAACGTTACATTTACATGTTAAAGTGTTGTCCAACATAAACCAGGTGCTGAATTTAAAACAACAGCGACTGGGTGTTCGGTTTCACCAGCAAGTCACTTTACAGTTTACACTTCCAAGTATGAATTGAATGTCATGCTAGACTTCCTTAACGCTGTAACAGTTCCAGCAACTAGCATGTCACAATGCTACCAGTAACAAGCTCTTACAGTCAGGCCCGGTGCTAGGAACCGCGGGGCCCAATTAGAAATGTGATGGCGGGGCCCTTAATAGCAAAAGTTATGGGTGTTTATATATCATAAAATACATACCAGTACATACAAACTACAAAAATATACATTTAATACTTGCTATAAAACAAATTAAAGGTAATGTGGGTGCTTATTTACGATATATTGTTTTACTTCCCCAACATATATATATATATATATATATATATATATATATATTGTTTAGCAACCATATTTATTATGACGTAACAGGCAGACACAGAAATATAAATTTGACTTAGTTACGATGCATAACAAATTGATATTATGAGAAAGAATATTATTTCACTTTTTATTTTACGTTTTAGTAGTATTTTAAAGCTCGTAATACAGAAAGAACCCCGCTAGCGCGGGGCCCCTTCAAGGTGCGGGGCCCAATTTGATCTAATCGGTCAAATCGGCCTAAAACCGGCCCTGCTTACAGTGCATATAAACAACAAACAAGTGACTTAAGTCGAAAAAACGCGTCATTGTATATTTTAATTTTGTATGTAAACTTCTATTGGATTGAGATACTTTCAAAATATGACTGAAAATGATACGCGTGCGATTTGGTTTCTTTGTAATGCAATGCAATTGTTGATTTTATGATGAGTTTAAAAAGGTAATTCAAACCGAATCCTGTATGCAAATACAATGAACTATGTGTTATGGTATTGTGTGTTCACAAGCGATGCGAGACAACAAATAGAATCACGTGGTACATTGTGTGCTGTGACGAAATAAAGACCAGGGATACGAATTTAACTGTAACTTGAATTACGTTCGAAAACAAAACAAACAATAATTACTTATGTGTTTACAGCAGACATTGTAAAGTAATAAGAATACCTTTTGGTCCGTACTTAAAAATTTAAACCATATTTTAATGCAAATTTGCAAAAATATTATTGCTGTGTGCGTCATTTACCTCAAATGTTCCTTTGGAGCGATCAACCCAGCGGATCTTATTCGAATATTCATCGGGATTCTCAAGTGCACTGTACAGAAATTCTGACAGAATGGGTTGTCTCCGTTTCCGCCTTTGATTGCCTGCGAAAACAGACATGTTATGTCTACATTACTGGTTTTGTGACAACATTTAAAATCGAGGTACAGTTTACAATATAATTATAAGAAACGATATTTAAGTGGTATTGTAGGTCAATTTTCTCCAGATATAAAAAGCAACCACTTTTGTAACCCAGTATATACCCAACTTAACTCAAGCATGAACGAGCTGTACTGCAAAAAAACATACTGTTTGACGTTTTCACAGTAGCTGGACTTGTGCATTCTAGTTTAAGCAATACATACTGCATTTTGGACAGTCTGCTTACAGTAGTGTTGCAGTACTGAGTGCAAAATTGGTGCAGTCTAGTTTAAGCAATACTAACTATGTTTTAGACAATCTGCTTACCGGTTTGTAGGAGTGATGGGTGTATGGGTGAAGGGGGTAGATCGGAGTCGTCGCTTGGAAATTCGTCGTCTGACACCTGGATACTATTCTCACTTATAGTGTCAGAAAAATAATCGGAGCTTATTTCTTCATTGCTGGTTAGATCTGCTTGGTTTATGGTAATGACCGGCAGACCAAGGTTGGTGTAGTTGGTGGTTGTTTGGGTTGTAGTTTGACCGTACGCGTTCGATAGTATTGGATCAACCGCTGTCATCATAACCTCTTGTGGGTTTGACATAAACTGTACCGCGTATTGGTCCATTGTACTACAGACTGTATTTGCGACGTTTAAAAGATCGCTTGTTTGATGCTGCGTTGGTGACAGTGGTTCGGTGAATAACTGCATACCAAGCTGGTTGTATGATAGGTCGTGCATCTCTTCCAACCCGTATACGGTCGACATGATTATATCTTGTTGGCCATCTTGCGTTACCTCGATTGATTGCATTGTTGTGCAGATACCAGGGACCGATTGAAAGGTTTCCAGAGAACCGAACCCGTCATCATCCCATCTAGGAGCAGGAACCTCAAAATAGCTTTGCTGGGAGTTCTGAGACGTGCATTCATTGCTACAATTCGGATTTTCCATGATTTTAAACAAAAATATATGGAAATAGCGAATAATTGCCGCAATAAATGCCTATATAGTTTGCACTCTAGCTTTTAAAGTTAAACTTAGCAAGGTGAATCATAAAAACAACTGTACAAGCTGAGGTGTGTGTATTTATAACTTCAATTCGCCTACGCTATTGCCGCTGCCTTTTTCCTATTTCTTGGGAGAGATTTCGGGGCTTTCCCTCGAGGTATTAACTAGTCTGGAGTTAGGTCATTTCCACCAATGAATCACCGATCAAATATTCAAACACTTGCAGCAAAAGTTTTGCACATTTGCGGCATCTCGTTGAATATTAATCTATTGTAGACGGGAAGTGTTATGGAATTGCCAGTGTGAAAATGATAACCCTTGTTTTTGTAACATATATATAGTTTTAGCAGATAAAACAATATAAAAAAGCACCAAGCCTGCTAGTTTAGTCTTAGCCAACGGTTTTATAACATAATAAAAATGATAATTCATAATATGAAAAGATTTTAATCATAATATGGAAATATGTGGAAGCGACAAACCAATCTTCCAGTTTTAATCGAACGTCGAAATGGTTGTATTAAATTGCAAATTGCCATCTCTACTTGCTATTTTGTGACGTGTTGTTTTTCTGGAATGGAAAAGTCCTGTTTTTTTTATCACTAATATTCACTCGTATTCAAGCTTGTATATATTGTACGAGTCGGACACGGTCTGCGAACTTGGGGACAAAACAGTCATAGACTCAACCAGGTAAATGGAAAAATACTGTGGGAAAACCATTGCCTAAGCCGTAGTGCTAGTTGTGTAGAAAAAAAAAATATATATGTCAAGTTGTACATGTCAACCCAAAATTCACATGTCTACCCAAAATTCATATTTTTATTCTGGGCGTGATAAAAAACATCTTTCAGTGAATTATATTGAATTCAAGCTTTAAACATTAGCTTTGTTTCTTTGTATATTCTCTATCAATTACTACTAAGTATTCTCTATCAATTATTATTTATAACTTGGTATACCAGTATATTTTGTATTTGTATACTCATTGCGTGAGAAAACGTACTTAAACGTTTATTACTGATTGGAAAGTACCGAGGTCATGTTACTACCTGTATTAAACGCATTTTTATTGTTTGGTTTTTCAGTGTTTGGGTAATTATGTCATCGGAAGAACGGCGCTTTAGCTCGACCAATCAAAAATCGATATTTGTTACGCCATGGTATAAATACAAATAATAAAAGAGAGAGCGGGAAAAAAAAGAAAAAGGGAGATGTCTCTTGTTCATGGCTACGTCATATAGCATTGTGATAGGAAAGCACCGAACAGGGCGATTTTGGGGGTTAACCCGGAACAATAGACGGTGTTTTTTATCCTCTGCATATATTCAAAATTCATTAAAATGTCGGCGTGCTAGTTTTAAAAACGATCAATAAAACAAATAAATGTAAAATGTGCAAATGTTTTTGTTGATTTATTGTACACAAAGAAAGAAATGCCGTTTTTATGCAGAAATGCAAAAGTTCAATTGTAAGTGCTAGAAGAAAGTCGCTTTAAAAGGGAACCCACAGAAAATACCCGTGTCAACTGTTACGTAATTTAAACCAATGTTTCTCCTTTTCAGTACCTTAAGAAAAAAGGTTTTGTTACCACACAGCCATGCCATATTAGGACAATTATTTGGTGTCTCGACAAATACGGTGTGACCTGCACACAGTGTAATATATATTTTATATCTTGAAACGAACTTAACAACTGACACGGGGACAGTGTATCCACAAGTTACATCATATGCTAGATTGAAAGCGTCAAACATAAAGTGGTTGTCGATTTGCATATGTTGTGTATACTGTATACTCAAGTGCCGATTTATGCTACTAACGAACAATGTTAGAACCAAGCTTACCGACGCGTGGCAGAATAGTTAACGCGGCCGATACATATAACGATAACCGACGTCTACAAAAAAAACGAAATGACGAGCCCATCATGGGTTCGAAACTTGGCTCGGATTAAAAAAAGAAAAAATGATAAAACCGAGTATTAACGGTGCAATTAATTCATTTCGAAATGAATTGTTTATATATTCCTACAATTTCATACATCAACATTACAAGTCCCTTTACCGTTCCATTTTATTCGAATTTGGTTTTGAATTTTATTTATTGTACAAGAAAGTCGTGTTTATCGACGTTTATCGATTATTAAGTGTATTTGACATAGCATAAACGTTAATACACTTATTAGAGTTGAAAAAACAGAAACTAATTATCGTACTTCGTTAGAATTTGGGTTTCCCCCTACTAACCACCGAAACTGCAGCTATGGTTACTTTGCTGCGTGCTGCGCGTATGTGTCTTCCACTTGACATTTGTCTGCTTTCAATCAATAATAGTTTTATCTCTGGACAGTATATTTTGTTGATTAATTCAACCCACGCACGAGGTTAATAAGAGATGACGTAACTTATTCGCCACCATGTGTTGGACTATATAAAACTTTATGATCATGTATGCAAATATTTGTTCATTGAGTAAATGTCAGGCCTGGTTTGCAAAGTGGAAAGTGGGCCACGCAACCTGTACATAAAGTAGTTGCCACGTTCAGCCCCATTGACGTGAAACCGAAAACAAAGTCATGTATATTAAGACGTGTTAACACCTGGTGTTTAGTATGGCTTAATAAGCTTCGGTTGGCACGTTAACCGTGAAAATAATGAGATTTCAATGTTGATTAGATGTCGATTTTAATATTTCTTTCAGACTCAATCGTCTTAAAAATCCCCGGTCATGGCTAGGATTACATTGTGTTACAACCCTACCGTTGGACTGTGCTTTGCAGTTAGGGGAATTCACATCCATTTTGCCCTAAGACGATTTGCCAAGGCCAAATTAGGACACCGATTTCAGACACGCCCACGCATGTAACCTTATACGGTGTTTCTTTCGACGACTGTCTTTATTCTCACAGCATTGAATCAACAAATTATGGTTACGTCATACGGAGATACGATCGCTCAAAATTTGCCATTGTTATATTACAATTGGTTTTGTACAATAGTTTATTACTGGCTTAACGAAATACATAAATCAATGTATATGTAAATTTCCATATAAAAACGTTCATAGTAAAAGCCTGTGCCCCCCCCAAAAAACAAAAATACATATATAACTTAACTTTGAAGATATTTTTAACGAGTTAATGTATAGTAAGGTTATCCTTTTTGATTAAGATAAGTAAACATAAATGATTAAAAACTATAACAATTTATAAATAAAACAAAACGTTTAAATTGAATTAACATACGAGATTTTAAAATATAAAAATATATGATTAAAAAACACTCAAAATTTGTAAGATAGATTGCATGGGGATGCACTTTTCTGTAACAATACCCGTAAAAAAGTTTCTGTGGGTATTATTCAGCGGGGGCGGGGAAAATCCAGGTAAATGGGTAATGCTGGGTTCACTGTGTACGGTTGCAAAGCGCTGGAAATGAAACGTTGTTTGAAAAAGTACCGAGTCATGTTACTACCTGTATTAAACGCATTTTTATTGTTTGGTTTTTCTAGTGTTTAGAAATGTGTCATCAAATTTGATCGAAGGGTTTAACCAATGAAACTAAGCAGCACTTTAGCTCGACCTATCAAAAATCAAATTTTGTTACGTCATGATACACATATAATACTTTATTTGTCAGCTTGCTTTAAGCTACTAGTAGAACACCAGGCATTTGGTCGTATTTCGGTGGAATTAGTTATTTAGGCTGGAAGACGGTCGTGTGGCTGATTGGTTTCGCGACTGATATAGATATATACTGAATTGTATAAACAAACTGACTAAGTGACGAGTATATCATGGGTTCAAAACAGATAATCCGCTGGATTCAGGCCAGTAAGTGCCTTTGTCGGTATTGTTGCACCCGGCCCGGGACAATCATAACTATTTGTCTATATCAGACACAAATACATTAGACCAGCGGTTCCCAAACTTTTTTTGTTGGCGGCGCCTTTTGTAGACTTATTAAACCTTGAGGCTCCCTGATAAAGCCAAAATTTTCAAACTGCATGTATTGTATAATGATTAGACTATAGTTTTGTAAAATATTATATTTAACCGTTGAGTGACAGAAACCGTTTTGAATCAGGGATTTCTAAAAAGGTACGGTCGTCTGCCCGAATGGTTAACGCGACCGATACATATACCGATTTACATACAAAAAACGGTCTTAGCAAGGAACCTAATATGGGTTCAAAACTAGGCCCGGTAAAAAAAATATGTCTAAAAAGAGTAATCATACCATGAGTTCAAAAATGGCCCAAAATAAGATAAAAAATGTATAAGGCGCAATCAGGTTACATATGTTTGTACAATAATTCAATCTTGTAGCGTTTGTACGGCCGTGTGGCCTAACGGTTAAGGCGACCGATACACATACTCACTTCTACATACAAAAAATAATGTCCAAGTGACGAGCCCATCTTGGGTCCGATACTTGGCACAGTAAAAAAAACATTGTAACGATTATATATAATTTATTACATAGATATCTGGCTTTGTCGGCCAACAGAATTCATTGACATTTTAAAATTTTGCACCAAAATTCGAGGCAATCAAATAATCAACGAAGCGCAAGAAATAATGGTAACTCGACGACCGTCAAAATATGCAAATAATTTAAATTAATGAAATAGAAATATAAATAAACCTTTACATTATCATAATATTTAAGTTTTCTTTAACAGAATGTATAATCACATTAGGTTTCATGTAATTTTTTAAACAAATAAAATGGCACGTGCAGTTTATGAACGTCCTTTTCCTGGTGACGTCCAAATATTACGCCATTGCATACATAAGGACGTCGGGTGATTTATTTGATTGTATGGTGCTAGGTCAAAAGTTTAGAACTAGGTTATTATGACTCGTCAGCATAAAATAATATATTGGAATTGTTACATAGCTGACCACTAAGGCCATATTGTTTAAAATATTAAAGATTTTTTGTGATGAACAATTTAGAAATCACAATCCTTTTATTTTTTATAACATTTTTTTAATGATATGGTTTAATGATTGTTCGTTTTACTGTTTTACCCTGTTCCTGTGCTGTAATTTGTTTCATTTAATATTATTCAATACAAGGGCATTAAAATTAATAAACTAAACTAACTACAATTAAACAAAATATTATAGTATTTAAATTCTCAATAACTTTATACCCAACCACAAACTTTTATGACATAATAATCCACAATGCAATTATAACATCATGAATATAAAGAGTATTCTAAAAGACTTCAGTTACGTCACAATTCCTGTGATCAATGGCCATTGTGAGGTCACAGATGTGCAAACGTTGCACATATTGCAAGTTTCAAGATGGCGGAAATATTGTTTATTTCAGTGTTCAGCAACCTTTTTTTACTTGAGGCACATTTAGAAATTTGACGACACATAGCAGTCAAAATTGTACAATGGGAGGTCTTCTGACAAGCTAAATACATTTGGAATTATATTACCAAAGTGTCTGATAGCCGTAATATTTAAATTTGCAAAAACTGAAAACCATTTATTTGGTAAAAACTGTGTTAAAAATAATATTTTCCCGCGGCACACCTAGCATTGTCTTGCGGCACAGTAGTGTGTGGTATTCGAATTATAAAACTATTGTATGCGACAAAGTTATTCTTGTCAGCGAAATATGTTTCTAATTTGGTTTAATTTTACCAGTGGCCAAAATATTTAACCCAGACCAGTTTCAACTCACACAAGTTTTAACCACCACAAATTTCAACCACCACAAGTTTCAACCAACACAAGTTTCAACCAACACAAGTTTTAACCCACACAAGTTTTAACCAACACAAGTTTCAGGCCAAAACGGGTTTCAATATCTTTCAACGCACCTCAAGTATCAAGCACAGGGTAAAACTAGTGACTAAAACCTTATACCATCCCAACCTGCGGCCCGCTAGTTATTTACACTCCAAGTAGTGCGGCGTTCTAAGACCGCGGGGTAGCACTCTTATCAAGACTGCGTCAGCTTAACGATATCTAACTAAAGTAAACAGATGTTTGATTAGAACAACTAGTACTCAATTAGAGTACTGGTATTTTATGAGGACAATCAGACACGTAAACCTAACTCTGGATTCTTAAATTCTACTCAAATAACCAGAGTCCACTCCTTTGATGTTAGTATAATGCCTTTAATTCGTTAATGAAATGCAACAACTCACAAGCAGTCAAAATCAGCGATTATCAGAATTGGTAATGTGACTTAATACGCCACGGTAAAACAGATAGCTTTCAGTCGACGGAATCGAATCACAACGCGTAATATGCAGTCGCGATTAAGTCTTTAAACACGCTAGTCCTTCTAGCGGTTGAGTTCAATTCGGACTCTAGACGATCAGGATCGTTCCTCCAAGTCTCTTCCTAATCTCCCCTTGTGACGTCCAAACATGCGTATTTATCTGGTGCTCCAATCCCTAAGAGAAAAACTGCATGATGCCCGTTTTTGGTCTTATTCATGTAATCTTTTCTCTCCAAAACCACTTATAGATTCTCTGCTTCTCACTCTTGGGACAACATCTCGTGTGATTGTTCGCCCAAAATAGACCCATTAGCTGGTCTTTCTCACGGGAACCCCATCAAAACTCTGAGCAATAACTGACGTCATAATGATTTCCAGAGGTCAAACAACACTGACCAGCAATAGCTGGCGCCATAATGATCTCGATCACCTTCCGCACACGATCAAACAACACCGACCCTTAATTGACGTCATAATGGTTTTTCAGGTCAGCCTTTGCACGCGATCCAACGACACTGACCCTTAATTGACGTCATATTGATTTCCATTCATTGCACTCGCGAAAATAGTCCATGTTTGTGACGTCATAGTATAATTCCCGGCAGCACACGCGAAAATAGTCCATGTTTGTGACGTCATAGTAGAATTCCCGGCAGCACACGCGAAAATAGTCCATGTTTGTGACGTCATAGTAGAAATCCCTGCATAGTATTTTGAACTTTGAATCTTAACCTAATTAAAATGTATCAGTCAGCTTTTAGGGGCGCGGTAATAGTAGGCTGTAAGTAGGGAGCAACAGGAATACAGGATAATAAATTAATGGTTTTTAATTGTTTCTTTATGTACCATTTTTTTGAAATTTAATAGTTTCTGCGGCCCATTGAATTATTTCAAGTGAAAATGCGGCCCACTAAAATAAAATGTTGGACATTCCTGCCTTGTACCATTTCCAACTTGCACACAAACATTAATTTTATTTAAAATCATACCTAGGGTAAAAATAGTATTTAAACAAGGAACACAAGTCGCTTAATTTTCAACAAAATTAATTTTTATATTTTCTTCAACGTAAAAACGAATGGAAATGTCCAAAAAACTCGCCCTAACTGTTTGGTGGTTAAAGTCTGTTATTTGACAAAAACGACATATTTGACATGAATTGATCATATTTTATTGCAGCATTCGAAGTGCAAAGCTATAAAATAGCCAAATAAAGGAAGTTTTTAAGAGATTTTCAGTCCAAGTGAAAACATAATTGAGAAATGCAAGCGAAAACGACGATCAGAATTGACAACAATAGTGACTTTGTACAGTAAACACCAGTAGGAAAACTAATTTTTGTGCAAGTCATCATGAACATAATCATGTTTATCACCGTAAACGGTAAAACGCACAGAACCGTTTAATCAACAGGTTCCAGTATAAGTGCCTTGCCCAAGCACACACCGACTAGCTAGCGACCAGTTTCGAACCAGTCACCTTTCAGTTGAAAGCGACGCACTAACCCACCAAGCTATTCGGTCAGGTTAGAAGGAAAAAAACAAAGGTTATAGAGAGAATAGGACAAAAATGGCAAAAATACGTTTTCAGGACAATAACAAACAAAGACATGGTACTACTAATAGGCAGAATAATAACGTGCGGATAGCGTTTTCGCTCGTCACAATATATCCACTTCCTGACATAAATCAATAAAAGTGAAGCCATATTTACTGGAAGTGTTTGAGTGCTCTTGTGTACAAATGTCCATATTGAACTAGTGATCAAAGACACGTACACAGAGAGTCTACAGCTGGATGTGTAACAGACTGCAGTACCCAGATTTTAGTTGCTGGAGCTATTACAGTGTGTGGATGACTGATTCATTTATATCCTCGTGAGTGGGAAGCTAGGCTTTATCCACGGGTATCGTAAGACACCTTATACCCACAGTCGAATTGCTGGAGCTATAACCGTGTGTGCATAATCAGACATGACTTTTAATTTGAACGACTCATTAGATACCACTGGGTTGGAGCAATGTAAAGTGTTTTGCTCAGGTGCACAGTAATACACCATATGCTCACAGTCGAGTTACTGCAGCTATTACAGTGTGTGGATGATAACATACGACTTATAAGAACGACTGGTTAAATAACCACTGGTTGGAACAAAATTCACACATTCCTATAATAATGGTGCGAAGCATATTACAGAACGAATAAATAGAAGGAATAAACGAAACAACAATTAGAAGATTATTAACTAACAGGTTTAAAGAGAAAAGTAGAATGTACATAAGATTTGGCGTGGGTCGCTGTATGCAAATTACATGCGTGGGTGGGTAATCAATCGGTCCGTTGGTTATCGTACTTTCCACAGTACTAACATAATTTCAGTTGCGCAACCTATTTACTTTCACTTTGTGGTCCCAGCGGTTCATCTTGCTTTGTTTCGAATCGGGATCGAGGCTTTCTTGAGCGGCTTGCGGGCGGAGTGCCACTGAAAGGCGGCGTGCCACAAGCTAGCTTCCCGTTCGTCGAAGAAGCGGAATTGGTAATCTCGAGTTTTCACGTTGATTCGGACGCATTTTAAATTCGCGCTGTCGATGACGCAATTTTCACCGCGGACCTGAAACGGAATGACGTCATTATTAGGTTTATTTTTAACCACCCAGCACAAATTAAGTTATTTCAACCACTTCCAACCACGTTAGGCCCTTGGGTTAGGAGGTGATCACTTCGCGCCCACCGTCGGGTTACCGAAGTTATTGCAGTGTGTTGTGTATAATAGGATACGACAGGATAGGATATTAATGTTTATCCCCGTGAATGGGAAAACCAAAGGGGTTAACACACGGGCAATCGTCAGATCACTTCGCGCCCACCGTCGGGTTACTGGAGCTATTGCAGTGTGTTGTATATGATAGACATGTTCCTTCAATTTAGTAGAACCCATTAATGTACTGGGTTCAGTCAATATTCGAGCCCCGGTCAAAGACACAACCGACTAGCTAGCGAAAGTTTCGAACCTGCAACCCTTCCACTGAGATACGACGCAAAAATCCACCAAGGTAATCTGTCCAGCTAGAGCTAAACCACCAAGAAATGTATTTATTGGTAAAAAATCGAGAAACAGGACTCGTGTCGAACAAGGGAAACGTACGTAAACTTCGCCTAATGATTTAACGCAATTATAACATTTTGCGGCGTCACAGGTGTGAATGTGACGTTACAGATGTGAATGTGACGTCACTGGTGTGAATGTGACGTGACTGCCGTGAATGTGACGTCATACTAAAATAAATAAACGACTTCCCAAGTTTAACCACTTTTGCTGAGTCAGCAAAAATTCGATACTTTTTCTCAATACTTGCTAACCAGGTTTTTCTATCTACCAGTTACACCATCCGTGTAAAATAGCGATGACGTAATTGTAAGCGATGACGTAATTGTTAAATCGTCCAGATAATTAAATTTGAATGCAAAGCAATTGTTATATGAATTATAACTGAAATTGTTTGGATTTATATGGATGATGACACTAGTGTGTTAAAACATTTGGAAAGAAAAGTTTAAGTTTCTATTCACGCTATTTTCATTTAGTAAATTCACTTTTTGTCCCAGTAATAAACAGCCGCAAATTAAACCATGACACATAAACAGAAAACGACAGCAAAATGAACAGTCGTTAAAACACGTCATTCAAAACGCTCTAAATCAGGGGTTGGTAAGTCCTTTAGAGATTTTTTATGCTTTCGTTATGATATTATTCATAAAATGGCACACTGCATTCAAAAGGTTGCCCACTCCTGATGTAAATACTAACTATAGAGAATGGAACAGGCAAAAAAACAGTAAATTGAAT
>CH002403.1:54627-74918 GCA_000149265.1 Ciona savignyi | reverse complement strand
ATTAACTTCTACATTACTAGTTTTGAATGTATCATGGTATAATTTTTTTAAATTATAAATGCTAAAATTATTTTAAAATTTCTAATCACATATCAAGTATTTTTAATGAGAAATATTAATTTTATATCCTAATTTCTGGTTTTAGAAGTTTAATGGTATAATTCTTTAAAATTATAGATTGTAACATAATTTTAGATGCTGATTCAGATAAGTACAATCCTAAAACATTCTGGTTAAGAAATATAATACGCAAAGTTTCATGCTTGGCTGAAATATTAAAAGGTGCAACATAACCGCAACGCTTCCACTGAGCTGCGATAACAACAGAAGTTTTGTGACCTCATAAACGTGATTTCCAGTCGTGATTTTCCGTTGCCACGGATTTAAATTAAAGCTGAATAATTTGGCCAAGTTACCCGATACTTTCTATTTAAATAAGGAAAAAACCCTGTTCAGGTAATGTATTATACATTTTCAAGTAATGTATTCTATTTCAGGTAATGTATTTTATTTCAGGCAATGTATTATACATTTTGATATTATAAGCACCCCTTATGGTTGGACTGACATTACAGGCACCCCTATTCCGACGCCCATGAATGTATATATCCCGGTTCTAAAATATTGTACACCATTAATCATCCTTTCACTTTCTATTTGCCTGCCATTTTCTGTTTGAATAAATGAATATTCCGTTTGCTTATGTTTGGCGGTGGCGTCCGCTATTTTTAGTTATTTCTGTGTTTTTAATGACGTGTTTTAACAACTGTTCGTTTTGCCAGCTTTTCCTGTTCCTGTGTCGTTTTTTTTAATACTTGGGCAAAAAATAAATAAACTAAAACTAAAAATTAATTCCTTTTCAGGTGAAATATACAAATATATATTGAGTTAAAGTATTGGTGTTATTAATTTGATTTAAAACTATAAATCTACTATATGTTAACACTTAGAGACTGAAGATTTTATGTTTTATTTGAGTAAAATGTTATTGTTGTACATTAACCATATTGAGCACTTAAACAAAGAATAACAGGGAAAACCCTAGACAATGGGGTTTCTATGACATAATAGTTGCCGGTGTTTGTCATAATCAATCATGTATATCAGGAAAGTTTGCTTAGATTTGAAATTAAGCGTGCAGTTTTCAATGTGTGTGTTACAATGGATATTAGGGTGGGTCTACATGAAAACGGGTGGGGAAATTCAACATTAAAGGATTTATATTAAGCGATGGATAAACCCTATTGGAAAGTTCGTTTTCTGTGCGCTACATTTTTGCGCCAACATTTTTTAACCTAAATTTTGCGCCAAGCCAGCAATACTTATTTGCGCCACCACAAACAAAGTTGCATCATTTTTAATTAAAACTTTGAAATATAAAGCTAAAAGTGTCAAAAATACTGACATAAATAAAAGGAGGTGTAATCACGTCACGCCAGCATGATTTTTGGAGTTTTTTTTGCGATCTGATGATTACCTCTGTGTTAAATAAATGTAAGGGTGGGTCTACATGAAAATGAGTGGGGAAACCCACAATAAAGGATTTATATTTACTGATGGATAACGCACACCAGGGAAATATACATTAAAGGATTTTTTACAGTTTTTGATGGATAATTTGGAAAACCCGACGATGGGCGCGAGGTGATCTGATAATACCCCTGTGTTAAAGCCCTCTGTGTTCACAGGGATAAACATGAATATCCCATCCTATCCTAAAATCTGTAACGCATCATTTATCTAGAATTACCTTCGGATAACTTATAAAAACTTCAGTATTAAAGGATCTATGTTTAAATCTGTAGTATTATATTGCCAAAGTATGGTTATATCTGTAGTATTATATTGCCAAAGTATCTTTATATCTGTAGTATTATGTTGCCAAAGTATCTTTATATCTGTAGTAATATATTGCCAAATTATGTTTATATCTGTAGTATTATATTGCAAGGGTTAAATAGCACATATCAAATGTTGCATAGAACCCATAAGATAAGTGGTTAATCAACCATAAAGGCAATTGAACTGTGAAAATTTACAGAGAAAAAACTGTTTATTTGGACTTTGAACAATTTCATTACTTAAAACAAATTTGAATTGAGAAACACTTAAAGTATTGGTTTAAAGGTTATTTACCACTTATTTATTGTTATATTCAAATAGGATAGAATAGGGTTACCGAAGTTATTTTTAGTGTGCTGTGTAAGATTCACATGTTCTTTCAATTTGGTAGAACTAATTAATCCGCTGGGATCAGGCAATGTCCGTAAAGTGCCTTGCCCAAGGACAACCGACTAGCTAGCGATCAGTTTCGAACCTGCAACCTTTCGATTGAAAGGCGTCGTACTTAACCGCCAGACTAACCAGCCAGACAAATATATACCAAGCATTGAAAAATTGATAAAAATGACTTATGTTTATTTAGTATGAAAACATATCCCATCATACCTTCCTAATACATTAGTTTAACTTTTAGGGCTGTTTAAAGAACTAGATTGTTTCTGTTTCTTTTACATGGTAGAAAAACTTCACAACTTGATCAAAAAAACAGGAAAACCCAGCAGACAGCAGAAACAACAAATTGGTCACTATCTATTCCTAGTGCTAACATCAAATACTTCCTGTTTCCTATTTGTATATTATGACATCTACCATTTGGAGGAAAAGTTTAAACACATTTAGAGCAACTAAGTTTTATTTTACAGGGCTATGGTGGTGGATAATCCATACTATGGCCAGGAATGTAGAAAATGAAAGCATGTTTGTGTATTTTAAAACAGATAAAGCGTTTAAACCTAATTCTTTGCAAAACGGAAATAAATCCCACTTTCCATAAAGAGGAAATATGAATTCATCGTTTATGTAAAATTACATAGACTAAAGTTTTATTGAAAAATCTCGGAAAAACATAGAAATCCTATAAAACTCACCAACGCCGACATCAACGAAGCCACATTTTGTCCTCAAGGGGGCGACAACAGCAGGGGTTGTGTTTGTAGTTGGGGCGCGGGATGGTATGGGGGGCTGAGGGGAAGGGGGGACAGGGGAAAAGGTTTATATCACTGGCTGAATGCATTAGTGGAAGATTAATTTAGTTTAGATTATTCATTTTTTGCCTATTTTTTTTTAAAAATGGCAAACGAATCAAATCACAACACAGGAACAGGAAAAGACGGCAAAACGAACAGTCGTTAAAACACGTCATTAAAAAAATATATTGCGCAAAATACAATGTAAAATATGAATCAAAACGCAGAATATGTTTAGGTGGCTGAAATCTGCATTCTACATTTTTAGCAAGCCGCCTAAACGTTTTCTTAAGTAATCAAAGGGAAAAACATATTTGTCCAAACTTTTTTTGAAAAAAAAGAACAAAAAAGTGTTGTGTAATTTTTTCGAGCAAAATATGTTTTTGGGGGCAATTTGTGGTCAAAAAGAATTTTTGTAATTTTTTTCTAAATATTTCGGGAGTTTAATTTTATAAAAGGTGATTTTTTCCGTATGACAACTCTCATATATTTTAATCAAAATCAACTCACCCGATTAGGTATAGGGTCCTGGATCTGGTATGCAGGGACTGGTACGGATGGGGTATATTGGGGTGGGGCTTCATTGGGGTGAATGTGGGAATTCCCCTGTTCTGGAACCGAGTTGAATTGCTGATCATTGAATCCAAAATTTTGTTGCATTAAAATTATCTGGAAAAAATTATAAAACTTATATTTTGTAAAGAATTTACTTTTTTAAACCATTTTAACTTAAATCACCATATTTTATGAGCCATAAGGAGCCCCGTGGAACAAGTGCTTTGTTTTTTTGCAAAGAAAACACTGTAATATACAAGACGCACTGACTGATTAGACACACAACCAATTTTTGAGAATAAAGGTTTTAAAGTTCTAGATATGTATATTGTATACCTTTTATAAACACAAAAAAACAGATTTTTTTACATATCTCCAAAGCTTAAAATTATTATATATTTTTATGTTTAAAATTACTAGAGCCTATATTAAAATTAAAAATGATAGTTCTTGTTTAACCCAACTATGGGCGCAGAGTAATATCACTATAATTCCCTATGATATCCAGAGATAAACATGGGGTTATTATACTCAGGGTTACACCCGTTGCTGATAGTATACTATCCTTATGTTAGTTTAGGTATAGATTTCGATTATCCGAAACCTCTGAATTTCATATTAAATAACAATATTTTTTTTCTTTTCATGTTAAAATGAGATCATATGATGCGCGTGTGTGGCACTACTTTTTATCTTAAGAATCATAACAACTTTAAAAAATTAAAATATATATCAGTTTGAGAACACAGTATATAGGAATATATATATATATATCTATTTATATATATTTAGATCAATATATATAAAATTCATGATCGATACAGTTTTCTCTGTTTTTTCAAATTAAAAATTCCTTTTTTCAAAATACTTCAATTAATTTTTTTTCCGTCGATTTAATGGCTTAAATACATATAATACAGATGAAGCTTATAGTAGGGTGAGGATAATATTAATATATATTTATTTGGAAATGAGTTTCAATTTCTAGTTTCATTAAATGCAAGAACACAAAAAAGGTCTTTCTGTTTTACAACACAATATATATAAATGCATAAACCGTAATTATACTGCAATACACATACATACATATATAAGAAATTTAATAACACAATATATGTTAATACATAAAACCTAATAAAAACAATATTTTTACATGAACCTTTTATAACAAATCTATATATGTTTTAATGTCCAGCAACCTAATTATTCGTAGAGAAAGGACCAACAAGATTATCAGTCCTTTGGGAATCTTTAAATCAATAAATAGCGGATAATTCTAGTATTAAAACACCATATGCTGGGTTTAAATTGAGTGATTACATTAAAATAGATAGAACATGTGTTGTATGTGGTCTAACAGGATTGTAATTCAGTCTTTACATGAGGTAATTAGGTTTGAATCATTGTAAGGTTAAAGTACCATATAAATTTGAGAATAATACTTAATTTTATCCCCGATGGGTTACTAATAACAATATTATAACAAGGTTTATTGGAAGATTACATTGCGCTTAAATCTGCGTTGACTTAATGCAAAAAATAACATGATTACACACTATAAAAGGGAAAAAAGGCAATTTAATGAAAGCCATAATTTTAACTTTCAACCTAACAATTGACTATTGAGTGCCACTCATTTAGCAAAGAATCTGAACAAAAAGAACGAACTTTCATAAGTACTTGACTTTGTACTTTACATTTGAAACGCTCACTTTGAAATTATTCCGACTATCTGTTCGAACTTTTAACTTTTCAAGTTTGAAGATTGGATTTACCATGACAAAGGGCAACACTAAAGAAGGGAAAGAGGGAAGAGGGAAACTGCTCACGAAAACTATGAAAATTAATTTTAACCCTGCCCTAAACACTAATCTCAACCCCATAAGTAACCCTAATGCCAACCCCATGTTTAAAACTAACTCTATAGCACAGGGCTGCTCATTAAGTCGATAGCGATCTACTGGTCGATCGCGGCGTGACATTAAAAAATTATCATTCTAGCTTAAATGCCGTCACTTGATTGATATACAGGGCAGCCATTCAGATGACAACTGAATGTTGCCGTTCGGGTGACCAATCAAACAACGGCTCTAAGTACAGCAAAACTTGCTGAAAGCGCCGCTCTTTCGCCTTTGCATTTTTGTAGTGGGTAGATCATTTTGACTCGGTCATTTTAAAAATACCTCGCATGCTGAAAAAGTGTGTGCATCCCTGCTATAGCACTAATCTTTATTTTAGTGTGAAGTTTCTCTCCTTCCCTCTTTTCCTCCTTTTAGTTTCCCCCCATGACCAATAACTGTTCTTAGTAAGATGAAATACAGTTTAATGTATGTTTTTATCCCACTTATTTGTACCAGATTAAAAGGTAACAATATCTGCAATATGATAACACAATAGTGCATTGTTGATGAAATGACACAGTTATCATTGTGATCTTTTAATGTCAAAATTGTGATAATAATATAGGGTAGGATATTCATGTTTATCCCCATGAATGGGAAAACCAAGGGGGTTATCACACGGGCAATCGTCAGATCACCTCGCGCCCACCGTCGGGTTACCTGAGCTATTGCAGTGTGTTGTATATGATAGACACGTTCCTTCAATTTGGTAGAACCCATTTATCTGCTGGGTTCAGGCAATGTCCGTAGAGTGCCTTGCCCAAGGACACAACCGACTAGCTAGCGACCAGTTTCGCACCTTCAACCTTTCGATTGAAAGGCGACGCACTTAACCGCTAGACCACCGGGCCGGACAAATATATTTGTATATGTCCATATGTTGTGTTATTCACTTGTTCATTCTAAGTCAAAAGGTTGTGCCGCTTGCTAGTAATAGAGTTATCGGGCAATATAACATCTACACATATTTCTAATACCACTGAAAATTTACCAAAATCTCATTTAATAAAAATTTTTCTTCTAACATAAAATACAGCACAAAATTCATCTTGTTTATAAAAAAAAAAGAAAACGACAAGTACTCCATATTTTCCGACCCCAATATAAATGGGTTACAAGGTATAATAGTAAAAATTCACCAAAATCCTGTTATACAAAATTTTTTCTTATAAATCTGACATAAAATACAACACATAATGCATCTTGAGCATAGTAAAAATAAACAAAAAATAATTTTGTCCCCAAAATAAATGGGTTATGTGGCGTGATAGTACCCACCTCAGGTGCAGTCGGGTTATATTGGGGGGCGAAGGGGGGAGGGTGGGCTTCACTCATTGTTGACGACTTTTAAGCTCAAATTCCACTGAAATAAATATCTAAAAAATCTGCAAAAAATAATGTGTTGCGATTATTTCTTTAATTAATTATTGGGGACAAGTATAGCTTTAGTTATTTATTCTCTAACTAATTATTATGGATAAGTATTGTTAATCATATAGGTAAAATACATTTCCATTTTCCAGCATTACAGTGCAGTCCTTATTATAATATCATAAACCATTCCCTTACAATATCATACATAGGATATTATATTTATATGATAAGTCTATAATCAACATTATGAAAAAGTATTAGATGATATTGTAAGGAAAAGAATGTGATATTGTGATAAGGACTAGACTGTAGCGTTAGAAAACATGCGCATATTTTACCTATAAGATTAAACAATATAAAAAGCATCACAGCTAAAACACAATAGAAGTTGAATGGCTATATCCTGTGTGTCCTTTTAATAAAAGAAAAATCTATTGTGCTAACTTTATGGCTGTATTGAATTGTGTTCTTATTTATTTTGTGGCGCATTTGCCTGTTAATGCTAATATTGTGGTATGATCAAATGTATCTTTTGTAGTTTATTTTAGATTATAAATATTAACTGTTCCGCCCTGGTATGCCAGACACTATGGCAAAAAAAACTATGAAAATTAAATGAAAACAACAGTTAGGTGGAGATAATAAACATATATATGTGCGTGTGTGTGTGTGACTATAAAAATCAATATGTACCTTTGTACATAGATTGTACCTCTTTAGTAGGGGTAAATTGCACGCTTACAATCTAAATTGCGACCCTGACACTTTTCCTCTTTTTCTTTACTAAAATACAGTAATCAAAAAAATAAAACTACACTTTAGTATCTAATTTGTTTACTGAATAAGTTGATTGTGTTTTATAATTCATTTTATTACATAAAATTGTAAAAAAAGAAATACAAGCAACGATAGTTAAATGAATACATGACCAAATTTAGCAATATGCTAATATACCAATGTATAATTGGACTTAATATATATACATTAAAAAAATCACATTCACATTTGTAAACATTGTTAGATTAATTCTGCCCTAATAATATTTTTGTCTTCATTTTATCATTTTTTCTTTGTGTATTCTATATTTTTATGTATGTGTTTATAATAGATAATTAAAATTAACCCATTGATATAGTGCCTACTGTACTGACCAAAACGCTATTATTTTATTTACACCTAGTAATTGTAAAGTATATACCCAGTGGAAATACAGCCATATTGCACTAAAAATAAACATAACAAATTCACTACGTTCATATACTTTTTACACTGTTATACTATGTGTATTTGCAGACGTATTTTATCTATTGTAAATTTGCCGTTTTATCCTGTTTTTTTACATAAATGTGCTATTTAATATAACAAAAGGAAAATAATCTAAACTAAAGGAACTATATAAAACACACGAATTAAATTTACACCTAATTTCCTTTAAAATCCTGACTAACGTGTTATTAGATAGGCTCGTATATACTGACGCACGTACACTTAGTACACATGATCTGTTCATTCACGTGACCACTATATAAACACTGTTTTGGAAAATCCACGCAAGACATGTCTGACATTGCACGAACGAATACCCTAGTAAACAAATTCAACAGTAACTAACGAAAGTAACATTAAAACGGTTATTTTGGAGCATTTTACCACTGCAAAAATTCTTCCAAGATATTATAGTTAATATTCCTTTTTAATGATAATTAGAATTCTTCGTTATTACAATGGGTTCTGACTATCGTGATTTTACTGTTGTAGTTTAGCCGTTTTATCCTGTCTCCTTGACCTAAAATAATTGTACTAGTTTATTTAACGTAATAAAGAAATAAAAAAATAAACTTAACTAGTTTATTAAGCTATTCTTCTTTAATGTAACGAAGTAGCAAAAAATAAATAAACAAAACTAAACAAATTACAATATGTACATAAAGTGCATTGCATTTATATGTTTTGGTGTTTAAATTTACATGGACCACTATTCAAAAACCCAAACTACCTAGTTTAACCTGCTGCGGATATATAATATACTGCAGCAATTTCGTTTTAGCCAGCGGTAAATCCAGTTTCCTATTTTCGTCTGTTCCGCTCGCATTTTTGCTTCGTAACGACTGTGCGGTAATAAAACCCCGCGTGTCACATGGTCTTGTGACGTACAATTGACGCACTAGACTCTTTACTTTGTCAATAAAGAAACGAACCAGTTTTCAAGTTATTTGACCGCGTGTTATCTAGTCTTTAAATAAAGACTGATTCGTATTAATAAATATATGGCAACTAACGTTACTAAATTTAGTTAACAAATATGCATACTGTTATTTTTTATAAACTTAATATTTTAAATATAATAAAGTCGTGCGGCCGAATGGTTAACGCGACCGATACATATACAAATTCTGTACAAAAACAGGGATTCAAAACCTATCGTGGTAAAATGTACAAAAGGAAAACAATTTATTCAACAGCTAAACGAATACGATTTAGGTTTGGCGGCAGCGTTCGCTACATGTATCTAATAAGTTTTATAAATGACGTTTTTTAACGACTGTTCGTTTTACTGTATTTTCCTGTTCCTGTGTCGTTATTTGTCTTATTTGAAATTATTTCCAAAAAATGAATAAACTAAACTAAATATGGACCGTTTTAAACACACCAAAGTAACAACTGTACCTATGTAACTACAACTGTGCTTATGTAAACTGGTATTTCAAGAAATCACACGCCTTCCTGCGTCAGAGAGGCTAAAAATAGCCTAATTGCTGTGTAGTCTGAATCACCGTCCAGCAACTAATCTATAACTGCTAGACAACAACATAGATATATGAATTGGCGGTTCTAGACTTGTATACGGGCAAAACTAAAAGAAGGGAAATAGGGAAATTGCTCACCAAAACCATGAAAACTAATTTAACACTGCCCTAAACACTAATCTCAACCAAGGAAGTAACCCTAACGCCAACCAAGTACTTAAAACTAAACCTAATGCCCTAATCTTCATTTTAATGAGCAGTTTCCCTCCTTCCCTCTTTTTCCTCCCTTTAGTTTTCCCCTTATATCCGCAATAAAAATTGAACGGTCGTGTTAATGGCGTCACATCCGTCTAAATTCTATATAAAAACGGCCTTACTGACAAGCCCATGGGTTTAAAACTTAAGCTGGTTAAAATCTGTACTAAAACCTAAAATAAACGCCCAAAATACCCCAGTCCGTAGTCCACCTTTTATTTGCCGTTTTAAGCCTTTGTACAGTCTACCAATATTTGTTCCTAAATTGATGTAATCCAGTTTTGCTTTCTAAATTAATACATGTATTGTTTAAACTAATCATTAACTATGCGGTCCCGTCTGGCTATTTTTATTCTATTAATATGAGTGGGTGGTGCTTTTAACCGCATAGGTCTTATAAATCGCGTAATTCAGGTGCCTAGAGACTTGTAATAATAAAGTAACGAAGGTTAGGTTACCCGCCGAATCCCTACTAAATGTCTCCAAGTTAGACCGGTTTTGTGGCGAATTTGGAAGAGCGACCGATCCATATAGACCCATCATTCATTTGTAAATGACCCATCATTCATTTTAAAAATCATTAATCCGATTTTTAGCCGAGTAAAACTATATTAAAACCTATCTAAATTTTGTAAGAAACATGAAAATCTTTTATTCACCTAGGTTTACCGCCAAATATCGACGGTGGGCGCGAGGTAATGATGATTGCCCGTGTGTTAACCTCTTTGATTTCCCATTCACGGGGATAAACATGGATATCCTATCCTAACTATTCGTTTCGTGGGATATTTTCGTGAATTTATATTTTTTGTTACCACAAAGAAAACACGAAACTGTTGTTTTATATAAATATATGAAACAGGAAAAACGGGGCAAAACGACAGTCATTAAAACGCGTCTATAAACAAATTACTATTTAATATAGGTATAGTCAGACTTGGCCGCCAAATGTACGTATAATTAAAACAGTATGCGTACTTAAATAGCTATTAAATCAAAATTATTAAACTGAAAAGAGATGAACGAAATGAAGGTTAAACCGAAATCTATAGGTTATTCACTTCTATCATGAGCATTTAAAAAAGGTATTAAGCAAAGTTTAGAAAATTTATCCCAGCCTGACAAAAAACACTAGCCTGAAATATTGTATTTTCCGTTTTTGTTTTTTATTGGGTCGGTTTCGAACCCATGGACAAATCGTTTAACGTCGCTACTCTCTTTATAAACGGCTCTCGGTATAACCATATTCAAACGCCCATTTTAAGATTCACCTGTTTAAACTTTTAACAATTATTTCCATTTTTCCTATTTCTTAGCTACAATGAATACAATTTCTTAGCAATAATGAATATAAGCTGGTGAAAAAATCTACTAAAACCTAAAAAGAAGCCCAAAATACCCAACTTTTAACAATTTTTTTCATTTTTCCTATTTCTTAGCTATTTAGAATACTGTTTTGCAATCATATACCTTTTGAACAAACTAACTAATCCCATTCACTGATTGTAGCTTTTATATATAACGCTCTTTGCTAGCTATATATCTATATTATAACGTGTCCTAGAAAACTAGCATGACTTAATCGCACAGCAAGAAAATATAAGACGTTAAATTGAACTTACAAATCAACACTGCATTTATGTTTTCGTTTTCTTTGGCCTCAACACAAAGCGGCAACCCCCAGAAAATGTCGTGTCAGAATGAGATCGATTTAGAAAGCAGACCTGTTCTTTGTCAAGCCGATAAGCGTTAACTGGACTGGAAAGTCATTTTGAATGAAAGCACTCCTTAGCGATTCGGCCCGTTGTTACGTGGAAATAAATTGGTGAATTTTAATTTAGTACAACTTTGAAATTGGGACAACAATTAGAAAATGTGTTTTCGAACCCAGGATCAATGGATCCTCTATACTGAGTTGATTTATATCATACCTGGTTTAAAACCCTGTGTCACTCAACCATTTAATGGCAGTTTTTTGTCATTTCAAGTTCGAACCCAGAAATACTGTCCTGTTTGTCCGACGGGTTAGTCCGGTGGTTTAGTGCGTCGCCTTTCAGTCGAAGCGTTGCAGGTCCAAAACTGGTCGGAATAATGGGTTCAACTAAATTGAAGGTGTGAATCATACACAACACACTGCAATAGCTTCGGTAACCCGACGATGGGCGCGAGATGATCTGACGATTACCCGTGTGTTAACCCGCCAGGTTTTCCCATTCACGGGGATAAACATGAACATCCTATCGCCTATTCTATTCACTGGATCCTCAAAGGTTTGGTAATACCGATTCTGGTTTCAAACCCCGGATTACTGGATTCTCCACTAGGTTTGTTTATACCAGAGTAGATTATAATATCTGCGTACTAGACTTCTCACTACGACCGTTTTTTTTATGTCTGGTTTCAAATCCTCAATCACTGAATACTCCACACTAGAACGGGTTTACCAGAGTTTTTACCCCCGTAGCCACAATGAAAGATTCAAGAACAGTTTTCTCAAATAGCGTTGTTTAACTATACATAGTTTTTGTAAATTGCACCCAATGAAGCTAAATACGACGTAATTACAGGCGATTTAAATGCAAATTTATACTGGTAGCCTGAACAGTTCTGTGGTAGAATAGTTAGCGCAACCAAAATGACATGTACTGCATAAGGTTTAAAAACATACAGATTAGACCATTAAATAGGCTACCTCAACCTCTATCCTCACTGATTTGTTGTAAATTTGATCTAATCAGTTTGCATTGAATTAATCTTTTAATCATTTGGTTTAAATATGAACTTCCCTCTACGATTTTGATTGTGCTTATGTGTGTGTGCAACGCCTGACTTGTATATTGCTAATGTACTGCTGCATTCAAATCAAATATGCACTCTGAGAATTATACATAGCTTTCGCTTTAAGGCATTCCTTATTCTCTCGTATAAGTTTATTATTTCACCTTTACATAAAAATTACATAATAGTACAACAATAAAAATGATTTTTTCTTAGAAAACAACTCAAATAAATCTTAAACGCGCCTAAATGCCCAATCATGATCTATTTAGAGATATAATCCAAGAGTCAAGTCACCAAAACGTATTTGGAGAGAATTTTACGCTTCATAACCACAGATGACTCGGCTAAACTGCAGGATATAACTTCTACTAAACCTAAGCCTAAGGCTATTCTTGGACAGCTATTACATAGCGGTTTATGATACAGCGACACCAAATTCAGGGTACACATCAAAGCATCTTAGCCGAGGTTGTACCCTCCTAAAATATCGTTATGCCCTGTGTTTATGGCTGGGCATAGTATGACATTGAATAACCGGATATAATTAGAACGAAGCACAAATCAACCGTGGTGTTAAATTACTTCAACATAATTGAAGTTGTAACTTAACACTGACTAGCAGCTTAATATGACCCACGCTAAGTTTCTTACAATTACAATGAAATCTAAACATTTCCGAAAGGTTAAGTCAAACGATACATGTGTACATACAATAACCGTCGTACTGACGAGACCACCGTAGGTTTAAACTTAGTCTGGTAAAAAATAGATTTATATGGACGGTAAGAATAAATAATATGATAAATAATAATGTTATGATATATATGTACTACACTGCTTTAACACTAGACTTTACAAGGCAAATTGAGATCACTCGATTAAATACCATTACCGACACATAAGCCAACTATAACTATTGATTTTCGTTTTAATAAGACGTTACAAAAATAATTATTTCATTCTCAATAATTAATTGTACGTCTAAACATTTAAAATCGTCTCTCATTAAGGGAGAAAATTATAATTCTTCTATCCTGCCTTCTTAACTTAAAATAAATGTTCCATTCGTCTTTAATTTAAAGAAGGAGCAAAAAAATAACCTAAATAAACTCCGTGCAATATGCATGTTAAATACTTTTATTGTGCAAGCTTTTAATACAAGAAAAAATCAACTGCTAGTTAAATAAGCTTTGGTGTTTTTAGACTTTAGATGCATGCAATATGCTTTAAAAAATCATTCTTTAACTTCATAAGTTTTTTGGTAGTTGAAAAATTGTTTAATTACGATAGTTTTATCCTACCTTATTTTTTTTTAAATAACTGTGCTATTCTTTTTTTCATGTTATACAGCCAAAAAATAAACTAAACTCTAAGCAACATGCTCTGAAACTAATTAATTCTTTAACAACATTGATTTCACTGTTTACGACTGCGATATAAAGAAGTACACAGAAGTTTAATTGTCATGTAATTGCTTTGCTGAGCTATACATCTGTTTACAAGCCTTCTGTTATAAACCTGAGTAATAAAAATATTGATGACTAAGCGACATGCACAAAGCCTGGAGCTATGTTTAACATTGTATATTGCGCAATAGTTATTATTACATCATAACTGCTCAATGACTTGATAATGCGTTTAATGTTGCGTACAAACATGTTTGTTTTATGAGGCTGAGTTTTGATGATTAACTTTTTATGAAACTAACCCGAAGACCTGTTTCATATATAAATTGGCTGTCGCATTAATCATTTGTCGTATCTTGTATTTTTCAATTTTGTGTATTTGTGTGTATCTGATGCATTGACCATTTGGTCAGACGACCGTTCATCCTAGTATTTTTGCCAGGCTAAGATTTGAACCGATAAAGGAGGGAAATGTAATCATTTTTATAAAAAAAAATAGTGTGCGTATTTGTCGTGTTAACCATTCGGTCAGACAACCGCACTTTCTCTTCCTTTTTCTATTTTACCTTTCTAAGTTTCGAACCTATGATGGTGATGTCACTTAAGAAGATTTAGGATAGGATATTCATCTTTATCCCCGTGGATGGGAAAACCAAGGTAGTTAACATACGGGCAATCGTCAGATCACCTCGCGCCCATCGTCGGGTTACCGGAGCTATTGCAGTGTGTTGTATATGATAGACACGTTTCTTCAATTTTGTAGAACCCATTAATCTGCTGGGTTCATGCAATGTCCGTAAAGTGCCTTGCCCAAGGACACAACCGACTATTTAATAGAAAGCAGTAGAGTTATTGGACAGCACTGGGTACAATTGTTTTGCTTGTGTGGCCGAATGGTTAACGTCCGATTCATGTACCGACCCAGTATTGGTAGCGAGCCCATCGGTATTCGAATCTTACCCCGACAAAAAAATTGTGGGCAAAACTAAGCGATTGCGAAGTTATATGACCGAATGGTTAGCGTGACTGATTGATATTGGGAATACTGTATAATAACGAGCCCATCATGGGTTCGAAACTAGCCCGGTAAAAAATCGTCAGATCACCTCGCAATCGAGAGATTACCTCGCGCCCACCGTCGGGTTACCAGAACTATTGCAGTGTGTTGTGTATGATTTTCTTCAATTTAGTAGAACCCAGTAATCTATTGGATTCAGGCAATGACCGTAAGTGCTTTGCTCAATGACACAACCCAATAACCTACCAGGCTAATCGTTTAGACATTATTGTTATGATGGATAATAATAAAATATTAGTACGGTTTTGCTTCACCTTAAGGTTGCCACCAATGTTCCCTCTAAGTTTTAAAGTTCGTGAGCAAACATACGAACTCCATGTGCGCTGGTTGGTAACAAGGTGAGCAATGATGACGTTTTCTACGTAGCGATCAACCCAATAAATTAGCGATTGTTGTATATAAACGAATTCCAGTTTTATATAAAAATAACAATCGTTTAAACGATACTTTCATTAAAATTTCATAAAATAAAACAACATCTGACAATAAATAACAGACAACTAATTACTCAACTGTAGAAAGACAGACTACTATAGTCAATAAGTGAATTCCAAAACATTCGCGAATGTCTAACATACGCTTCTATGACGTAATAGACCATAATCAATACGGGCAAATTTTGGCACAGTGTGCATTTTATAACTGTTTTTATTAACCCATTTACAAACAAATTATTTTGTGTGCGATTTGGATTATTCTGTGCGCGAACAAATTGAAAGACGAGAGCGATTGCGCACGCGCGCAGCTTAGAGGGAACATTGGTTGCCACTATTACTTTTTTCTAGAAAATATACCAATCGAATTTATCTTGTGACATAGATTCTATAGTTCTTTATAGGATCTCATTTCCGGGCTTAAATTCAAAACAATTACTTATAGATCGTTTCCGCATAAAAATTGATATACAGTGGAGCCCCGCTTACCTGACCACCTATGGGACCGTGATCAAGCGGTCGCGTTAGCGGGGTGGTCGTGTTAGTGAATTTTGATTTGGAGCAGGTTGTCGTCATATGTAGCCAAAACGTCTGCCTTTTTACTAATTTTTTACCAAATTACCTTATTTTCGCAAAATGGTTTTAAACAACTGTTAGTTCTGAAGTTTATCTTATAAAATTCAGTTCTGTTTGTCACAATTTTGTTTGTGTGTGTGTACGCGCTCATGTAATCTTAATGTTTTGGTCACAAAAAAAATTTAAACTTATAATTTTGGTGACAAAAGCATATTATTTAGCACGTGTGGTCACTTAAGCGGAGTTAAAGTTGAAGTTTTGGACCAAAATATGGCGGTCCTGGTCTGGAAACCGGGGTGGTCGCGTTATTGAAACAGTATACAATGTATTACCATAGTAAATTATTTGGGACAGCACTGAAGTGGTCTTGATAGTGAGGTGGTCGTGTTATCGAGGTGGTCTTCAAGCGGGGTTCCACTGTATGTATCGGTCACTTTCATCATTATGCTATACGCAACCTTTTTTACCGAGCCAAGTTTTAAATTCATGAGGCAGAAGGACCGTTTGTTGTATAGAAGTCGGTATATGTATCGGTACCGCTAACCATTCGGCCACACGACCTTTTTTTTACAGTGAGTTCATTTTATTTCAAGCCTCGACCGCCGTACCTCTCGTGTAGATGACCTGTGCACTGTGTTATGGTTTTCAGGCTTTTTGGGAAGTTTTCCCTCCCTTTTGTTGTTGCTTTGGTAACATATTCGACGCTTGCAATACAAGAAAGCTACCACACGACCGTTTTTTTTTTTTTTTAACCGAGCTAAGTTTCGAACCCATGATGGGCTCGTCACTAAGACCGTTTTTGTATAGGAGTCGGTATATGTATCGGTCGCGACGTCGCGTTAACCATTTGGCCACACGACCGTTGCAGCAGGTGCCACCTGGTCTATGCTGTTGCGCCACCATCCGGAAGGTTGCACATTTTAAACCTTCCGTTTGCTGGTCGTGTGGTTAGGCTACTTGGGCAAGGCGGACTTTGGTACGACCCCTAAAGTAAAACAACAAATAAATAAACTCAACTTGAAACCATTGTGTTTTTTTTACTAGTCCAAGATGGAACCTATGATGGGCTCGTGACTAACACCGTTTTTTATATAAATATGGAGATGTATTCTTGGGCAAGGGAATTTACGGACATTGCCTGAACCCAGCGGATTAATGGGTTCTACCAAATTGAAGGAACATGTCTATCATACACAACACACTGCAATAGCTCCGGTAACCCGACGATGGGCGCGAGGTGATCTGACAGTTGCTCGTGTGTTAACCCACTTGGTTTTCCTATTCACGGGGATAAACATGAATATCCTATCTCATCCTATTTTATATAAATTGGTCGCGTCAACCATACGGCCACACAACCGCTCCGATTCTTTGTTATTAGGTCGAGAACAAGATATCAAATTAGAGCGGTGAGCAACGCCATCAAGCGGTAATAATTTAGCTAACGACCCACCGAACCCGACTGGAAAGAATTTTTGTTTTCTATTGTAATTGCATAATTTGTGTAAAATTTTAAATATGTACGACCATTAATATTTTTATATAGATGCAGCGTTTTAAACTTTGTTTTGCTTTTTATTGACCGGCAGATATTTAAGACAGTAAGACAGATATTTATAGGAATTTTAATATGCACCGTTTGCTTAAAATTAAACCATTCGGCGACACGATTGTACGTTGCGTTTAGACCTGTCCCCATTAGAAATCCGAGTTTTAGTAACATTTCTATGCAAAGCTGTTGTTTTGTAGCAGGGGAGTTACCAGTTTCGATAAGTCGGATTTTTTTATCTATTTGAAAACCCCAGCTATATAGAACTATTAATTCACTTTGATTTAATTTAAGTGATGGGTGAAAGTCGTAAAATATCCTATTTTATTAATGCATCAAATTGCGCACGTTGTTTTACCGTACACTTTTCTTCAAGGCTTAGTGTTATAGTGTAATTTTTTATAAACAATTAATTATTTTTTCAATTTTTTTTTATGTTTTATTTTATTTGGGTTTAGCGGCCACGTCTAATTATACCGAAATTCAATAATTTATTGCTTTTTAGACGTGTTCTAACGACTGTCGTTTTGCTGTTTTTTCCCGTTTTCCAAATTTTTATCAAAAGTCCTGCATCAGGTTTTCATCATGGAAACAAAAAATAAAAATAAACTTTTAGTAAAAGCAATATAAGTGTTAAAAATTAATTTAGTAAATTAACAAAAAGTTGCCAAAAGCCACACACATGCTCCTTACTAATCTGCGGGACAGCGAGGTGGGACAAAGCACTATATGATGAGCGGGACTTAGTCCCTTATGTCCCTGTCCGGCTCATACGATGACTAAAACCAAACACCACAACGTCGCTCTTCTTATTGTCTTGCAGAATAGTGTGTTTTCCCGCTCATGACCCCCACAGGCAATCATCAGATTACCTTGTGCCCACTATCGGGTTACTGAAGCCCCGTATGGAAAGTACGTCACTTTTCGTGAAGATCTCTAGTGTGCACGCATCAAATATTTAAGTGTGCAGTGTGCAAACATCCAAGAATGCACACTTTAAGTGTTCACACAATCTCCTTTTTATTGCTATTTTGTAAAAATCTTAAACAAACATATTATTCTATCCTAAATCTATCGTATCCATCAGCTAACATATCTATCTGCATAACAAAAAACGTACTGACAGTAAATTACCCGAGGTCCAGAGGTAGGTTTACAGGTTTGTTGGAAATTATACGATGTTTATACTGCCAGCTCGCGAGCGTGTGTGAAATTACTCAAGTGTGCAAAGACGCAGGGAAAAAAACTCGAGTGTGCAGCTGCCGTACTGGACTGAAGCTATTGCAGTGTGATATGTATGATTTACATATTCCTTTAATTTAGTAGAACCTATTTATCTGCTGGGTTCAGGCAATGTCCGTTAAGTGCCTTTCCTAAGGACTACACAGAGCTAGCAACCAGAATCGAACCTGCAACCCTTCGGTTAAAAGGTGACGCACTAAACCACCAGACTAACCGCCGTAACCATTTGGACACGAAATGGTTAAATTTAAAACCTAGGACCTGGCTAATATACAATAATTTGAAAACAAAATTAATTAAGATCAAACAATAACAAAACTGTATTTAATTTTAACACTTTAGATTCTTTGCTTAGGAACAAACGATGAACTTGTGTTATTAGAAAAGACGACAAAGCGAAAATTGATAAACCCAATCTTCAGCGATTGGCGAAAAGATGACTTGCACAAATGTTCCTATTCATGACGTTATTCATTCCATGGAACCATTTGTAAGTATGATGTCACAATTGCTGGGTCCGGACACAGGGAAAGTGTTAATAACCAAGCAAACAGGAGAAGTAATGATAACTAACGATGGATGGTCGTTGCTTAATTGTATGTCGTCTACTAATCCAATTGTCAGGTTAGTATGCTCAGTTTATTTAAGTTTTAATAAAAATTAAAAAAAATACATCAAGTTATATATTAAGATAAGACTACAGTTATCTGGAGTAAGAAATATGTTAAGAAATTTATACCTATTTATGTGGTAACAAATTTTATTAAGAAATTTAAAAAATAATTTTTAAATTTTAAAAAAATGTTAAAAAAATACTAAATAATTTTAAAATTACTTTTTAAAGTTGTTAATAAAAGCAGTTTTAATAAAATAAAAAAGCACTTAATAAAAGCACATTTAAGCTTTTCAATTGCATGATATAATATTTACATTTTATCGCAACAGTGTTTTATATGGGGAAGTTATAGGCTAAATAAAAAAAAATACTTTTGAAAAATCACATTTTGCAAAACACACTTTTACCATCATTTATTTCGCTTAGACTCTCTTTATATTCCAGAATTATGACAAAAGCTTTTATATGAGCGATTGCCTGTGTGATAAGGCTCCTTGCGTTTTCCCATTACGGGATAAACATGAATATTAAATCTTATTATAAAATCACCAAAACCTAAAATTCCAGAATTATAACAAAAGCCTGTATTGCACATTCCAAGCAATTTGGTGGAGGATCAAAATCTTTTATCCTTCTTGTTGATTCTGCATTGAAATGTATTAATGGGGATCAGGATTTACTGAACGCATCAAAACAGAGTCGAATTCTGGTTTTATCCGCTTTAAACTGGTTCCGAACGGTTGTACTA
>CH002403.1:8638-18683 GCA_000149265.1 Ciona savignyi | reverse complement strand
ATATATATGTGATTAAGCTGAAGCAATTATAGAAGTTTAGCAAAAGGAAAAATGTGTACAAAACAATTAAACGAATAACTTTTTTGTAATCAGGTAAGAGTTATTACAATATAGGTAAATATACAGCTTATCTTGTTGGTTGATTTTGTATCTATTTTGTTAAGTGATTCAAAACACCACTGTAGGGCATATATAAATGATGTGTAGCATATAAAATTGGTGTAGTTTATATACAAATGGTTTAGTGCATATAAAATTGGTGTAGTGCATATAAAATTGGTGTAGTGCATATACAATTGGTCTACTGCATATAACAATGGTTTACTGCATATAACAATGGTGTAGGCTACATACAAATGGTTAAAGCCTTCATAGAAGTTTACCGGATGTGTGTAACAATAGCAACTGCATGATTAATGGTTCTTACGTTACACACGATTGTTCGTGAAAACCGTACTGTAATTCGTTTCATACATCATAATCATGCTTGACATGGAGTCATTAAGCGACACTTGCATAAGAATTGCAGATTAGGGCTTAAAGTGGCAAACTACGCTACCATTGCACTCGAAATGTGAGTAAAATGACGTTTAACATGTTGCTTCACACATGCTTAAATGTAATGTTGGAACAAAATTTCACATTTTCCATTGCACAAACGCTACTTTGCCACTGGCACTGATGAGCTTTTGTTTGATGAAATCAAAAAATAAAAGTTTATTAGCTTTATTTACCTAATTGGCATGCATTTGGGTATGACATGGCTTGTTTTTTATCATACATTTAGATGTGTTTCAGTCATTTTTGGGGACATTTGACAAGCTTTGTTCACATACTGCTACCATAATAGACAATTTTCTGAATGTGTTACCATAGTACTGCCATGATAGAGTTTATTCAGTACTTGCTACCACTCTACCAGCATACAAACCGGATGATGACAATTTACTTTTGCAGTCAAATCAACAAGCTTATGTCTATATGGGTCACTACATTTCAAATGAGCCAAAATAAGAGCATTTTCCAACCCAAAAATTTAATAAATAACCTCATAATATGAAGTAAAATAGCCAATTTCTCTCTAGCAATGGGAAACCTTTTGTTATAAATTTTCGTTGAGAATTGAGAATTTTGATTTAGTTGAGAATTTAAGAATTTTTTGAGAGAGAAAAATTTGAGAGAATTTGAGAGAAAATAATTTGAGAAAGTTGAGAATTAGAATTGGAAAATGTTCTTATTTTGGCTCATTTAAAATGAAATGATCCATGTAGACATAAACTTGTTGATTTGACTACAAAAGTGCTTTGTCATCTTCCAGTTTGTATATTGGTAACCAGTAGCCTACTAGATAAACACTATTATTGGAAGCCGTACTTGACACATTAAGTCAAATGTCTATTATGGCAACGTGAACAAATCTGGTCAAATGTCCTCAAAAATGACTGAAACACATCTAAATGTATGGTAAAAAACGAGCCATGTCACATCTAAACACAAGCATACTTATGCTCAAGGGTGCTGCAGAATGCACTATCGCTGCACTTGGGAAAACACCTTACCTGAAAATACTCCCCAGTGAATAAATATTCCCAGTTTAGCGTCATCGTACCATGTTGGTATCGGACGTGTGTCTAACGACGCCCATGTCGCATTGTACACTGGTAAGCTGTGATGAAATAATTGGATTTATTCCTAACTAAGGGCTTATATATTTTAATGAAATTTATAATTTTTTTTAATGAAATTTTAATAAAATTTTTAATGAAACAAATTTTAATAAAATTTGTAATTGTGGCACTGTGATCGGACATTATCTTGTAATCAAATTGCTATTAGGCATTTCTATCTTGTTAAACATTTTTTGTAGTAGTCCCCAATTTTATTTTGCTTTAACTAAAAAAAAAACTGTTTTTAAATAAAAACACTATTTTTAAAACACAATTTTCATAATAATTAACACAGTGGGCACAAGGTAACAATTGTCCATGTGATTTCCCATTCCAAAAGAACACTTAATAATTAACTTGATTATAGAGATGTTTTAACGACTGTCGTTTTGCCGTATTTATGACATTTTCATTTTTTTATAGAAGGTCCTGTTGCGTGTTGTTATTGTGAAAACTAAAATTCAACAAACAATTACATAGCGATACTTATGGCTTAAATGACGTTAGATACATTGATTATATCGATATATGAAGTTAACAACATGAATTTTATAACATTCTAGACAAAATGTATAAATGATTCTTCAGCTGTACCTACATGAATGGAAAAAATATTTAGTCGTTTTTTTGGAGGTTTATTTTTTGCCCTAGTATTCAAAAAATTGTTTTTACCTAGATGGCAGTAAATAAAGCAAATCACAGCACAGAAACAGTATAAAATGGCAAAATGAACAGTCGGTAAAACAGAAAATTTAAATAAAGGATAAAAATAAAAAGAGTGGTTGCTTGGATTTACATTGGCTACATAAATGGAAAAAGTTTAATTGTTTCTTTAGTCCATTCATTTTTTGCCCCAGTATTAAAAAAAAAATTTTTAACTAGCATTAAAGAGCATTAAATGAAACAAATCACGACACAGGAACAGGGAAAAACAGCAATACAAACAGTCGTTAAAAGAGAAAATTTAAATAAACGATAAAAATAAATAAATATTTAAAGTAAGCGGTTAAGTTTCAAATAGAACAATTACCCATTTGTTCTTGCTTTCACATTGGTTTCACGCTCCATAGAAAGCACGCCGAAGACATAACCAACCAATATGCTTGATACAAGACAAGTAATTATGAAACGTAACATTTTTATGAACAAACAGAAACTGCTGTGGAAAGTAAAGATATTAGGGTAAAAAAAAAGAAAAATGTTTTTGTTTTTGACACTTTCAGGTTTCAGTAAAAAAAGTTTTTTTCTTTGTTTATAGAATTAGCATGTGTCTGATAGTAGCAAAATATGATTGAAGTAAAACCTGGACCTTGCAGTTAAATGGGGACACTATGGCCAAAAAATGTCTACATAGCAATTTTATCCCACCGCAACAAAAAAATGTGGAAAAAAAATTAAAAGTATTTTAAAGATTTTTGTGAAAATAGCAATATAAGTTCAAGGAAACATTAAGAACTTTCATTTTGGGGATTTAAGAAGAATTTTTTAGATTAATATGCGGACGGAATGATATTGCTACACAAACAATTGTTTTAAACCACTCATCATGGCCAAAGTCAGGTTGCAAGGTTATTACATGGCCACGATTATTATTACATATTCTCATAATTTGGCAGTTATTAAATAAACTTTACAGAATCAAAATATGAAAAAAAAAATCAGTGAAGGAACATAACACAAAACGAAAATGGCAGTTTATGCAACAAAATAATCATGATTTCAATCTGCACAAAGTAAGAATACCCACAATCGGGTATAACATCTATGTATATGCTTGCTAGTTGGTTTACATAATACGTATAACCATGGCTGCGATTATTATAGACAAAGCTTAATAAGCAGTTTTATGATTACTCAGCAATACCAGTAAAAAAATCTCTTATTCCTGGTATAATAGGGTCAAAAAAGATAGAAATAAAAAAAACTTGAATGGGTAATATTACCCCATCCATAGGGTTTAGTATTTTCACTGTAGTGGGTGGCACTATTTTAATGGACATAACAACATGTGGTAATAATTCAACCCACAAATGCCGTTTATTAAAACACTAGTATAAGAAAAAAAACAGTGGATAAATTTCTGCTGCCTTATAATCTCTACTAAGTCCTGACAAATATCATTAATAGCGCTGACAATGGTATTGTACACAGTAATTATAAGAGCCCTGACAATGGTACATACATTAATTGTATATGAAGTTAATTGCCAGTGTTTGTCTAGGTATTTTTGGCAATTCTTTTAGAATGGTGAACCTAGTTAAATGTTTTTATGGCACAAATAGCTGGAACAATGCATTAATATCAGGACCATATGATTACACTATACTGGATAGTAATTAAAGCACCTGTAAACATTTGGTGTAAAATTTGTCAAAATTTAAGGGCAAATTTATAACTGGAGCCCAGTTATGGGTGAAATTAAGCTCAGTGAATTGAATTGAAATCGTAACTCATCTGCTTTCTAAGTTCACTGAGTTGAAATTTTACTTCAAAATTCGAAGTCAAATTAGATCAGTGGTTTGGATAAAATAAAGTCAGTGTCTCTAATAGGTATCCTAGGGTAAACCAATCTTCATGGAGCATTCCTTATTAATATGAAATTTTGCTTTAAAATTCAATGTCAAATTAGATCCGTAGCTCATTGATTCGGATAAAATAAGGGCAGTCCCTTTAATAGGCATCGTAGCATGGACCAATCTTCATGGGGCATACTTTACAATGTAAAAATCCTTCATTCCGAGGGCTAGTTATATCTCAATGTTATTACAGAGTCGTCTTGCGTACTCGTAAACCCATTTATGGAGATTCTGGGAATAAATCTGTTCCTCTGTCTGTCGGCAATGTTCACATTGATTGGGGGTTGGGAGTTGGGATTGGGGAAATCGCGGAATTTCGAACCCGGGATGAAATTTAAAATCGCCTGGCTCACTTTCTGCACTGTCATCGCTGTCAGAAGACGCTGAGTCGCTTGCGTCATAATTGTCACTGTCAGAAGATGATGAGTCATAATTGTCACTGTTGTATAATGATAAGCTTGACTGGTTTTGCTCATTAGAGTTAGAATCGATACCATAGTGTGTATTAGTGCTTGAATTTTGGGGCCCAAATTGACCATTGAATGATGTCCTAACTTGCGTAGTAGTTGCATTCAATGCATTATGCTTATTGTGATTGAATTTTGTTGAGTTTTCATCATTTGAAGACTTTAATTTTACTTCATCATGATCTGATATTCTAGGAACTGAAGGGTAAATTTGTTTGGAACTTTTAGAAGACGATTTATCGGATAATTTAGAAATTAACGCTTCAGCTAAATCTTGATCAACTCTTGGATTTGGGTCTTTGTTCCTAGTTTGGTTCTTAAAAAAATTAGTAGAATTTTGCAAAATTGATTTTCCATTTTCTTGACAATTTAAAGTTACTTCTAATTCGTTATTTTGTCCATTATTAGTAAAATGGCTGCTATTATTATTATTGCTACCACTTGTCAAACTGAGTTTCTGATGAAAATTTTCAACCAATTTCACATCAGTAATTACCGGATTTTTTAATTCAGAATCGTTTTCGTTTGGTATTTCCATTTCTGTAGGTAAAACTTCATTTTTAGTTTTTCGGTCTTCTAAATTACAATCAATATGAGGGGGTAATATATCACCATTCATTTTTGAGGCTGATAATTCAATAGCTGGGTCTGGTAATTTACAACCTATTTCTGTAGCCTCTGTTTTCCAACCAATTTTTGTAGTTGGTGTTTTACCATCAATTTCTTTGGATAATAATTCATTTCCTTGGTCTTGAATTTCATCCACCATTTTTGTTTCAACAGATAACTCTCCTGTGTTCTCATATCTGCGAAAATCTTCCACCAATTCATCATAATCCATGCCCAAATATTGCAAATTCGAGCTCAAGCATGAAGTTTGTTTCATAACTTCATCCAAACTTAAGATTTCCGGGAATTGTGATAAAGAATTGTCAGTATGTATGGCACTGTGGGTTTGATCGGTGTCTGAGTAAGTAGAATGACTGGTTGTGCTTATGGTATCTTCACTGTTAGTAGATAACTTATTTACAATCATTATTTCATCATCTTTTGTACTTCTAGCATGATTTATATCACCTGAATCTAAACCGTCCCCAAAACTCATTTCGTTATCAATTGTTACTTCAATGTTATTTCTCTCTGTTGCATGGTTCCCGGTAAAAGAATCATGGTTTAAAGTTTTTGAAGCATTAACAAATGGTGCTTGGCCGTTTGCTATTTGAAATTTATCGTCTGTGTTCCCGTTATGCTGATGTGCAGGTTTAATATTCCCATTTTGTGTCTTTAAATTCAAACTCAACAGGTCCTTTGGAAGGGGAAAGATAGACGCGTTGCATTCCGCAGCTATTGCATGGAGTCGTGTTACTTCGTTTCCAGGGCTTACAAGTGAAATGGCCGTTCCATGGCCACCGAATCTTCCAGCACGACCGATTCTGTGCATGTACGTCTCCCATTCATGAGGAATATCCATGTTTATCACCATATCCACGTTCTGTGCATCTATGCCCCTTGATGTAAGGTCTGTGGAGATTAGAATCCGACATTTGTACGTTTTAAGTCGGTTTATCGCTTCCGTACGTCGCCATTGTTCCATACTACCGGAAATAAACGTGGATGGCCAACCGGCTGAATTTAGTGCTTGACACAGCGATTCAGCTCTTGTGTGGTAGTTTGAAAACACAAGCGCTTGCTGGTAGGGTATACTGCTTAAAATATCGATAATATGGCGGGTTTTTTCTTCGTATAACTGATGTGGAAGCTGGCACTCGCTTACAACCAAGTAATACTGCTTTAAACCAAGAAGCGAGGGATCCCTCGGGTTTAAGCGGACAAAAGTAGGCTGACGCATGTATTTTGTTAAAAACTGAGCAAGAACCTCGGGATAAGTGGCAGACAAAGCCAGCATTTGCTTATTGCTTGGCAGAGTTGAATAAATCCAATTAATTTGCTCTTGTAAACTTCCTTCTTCGATTAGCTTATCTGCTTCGTCCAGTACAAACAGGCGAACGTTATTAACCAGCAAAACACCGAGAGATATAAGTTGTTTAATTCTTCCTGGAGATCCAATTGCAATGTGACAGTGTTTTGCTTTTTGTCTGTCGTCTGAGACCAGTGTACCGCCGATAAAAACTTGCGTCGATAAGTTTGCGATGTCCTGACCTATTGCTGACACAACGTCATGGATCTGTAGCGCAATTTCCCGTGTCGGAGCTAGCACAATCACTTGGGTTGACACCGATTTTGGGTTTATACTGTCGAGGGCGACAACAGAGAAGACGCAAGTCTTACCAGTCCCTGATTTCGCCTGCAAATAACGATGTTAGGGTTTAAGGTTAAGTTTGGGGTAAGTTAACTTAGGGTTTGGTTGGTTAACTTAGGGTTTAAAGTAGGGTTTGGGGTTAAGTTTGGGGTAAGTTAACTTAGGGTTTGGTTGGTTAACTTAGGGTTTAAAGTAGGGTTTGGGGTTAAGTTTGGGGTAAGTTAACTTAGGGTTTGGTTGGTTAACTTAGGGTTTAAAGTAGGGTTTGGGTTAAGTTTGGGGTAAGTTGTACACTGGTAAGCTGTGAACTGGTAAGCATTGTACACTGGTAAGCTGTGATGGAACAATCAGATTTATTCCATACAATAGTTCAATTGATTTTAATGAAATTTGTAATCGAGGTACTGTGATCGGACATTATCTTGTAATCAAATTGCTATTAGGTCTTTCTATCTTGTTAAACATTTTTTGTAGTAGTCCCCAATTTTATTTTGCTTTAACTAAAAAAAAACTGTTTTTAAATAAAAACACTATTTTTAAAACACAATTTTCATAATAATTAACACAGTGGGCACAAGGTAGCGATTGTCTATGTGATTTACCATCCCAAAACAACACTTAATAATTAACTTGATTATAGAGATGTTTTAACGACTGTCGTTTTGCCGTCTTTTTGATGTTACCATGTTTTTATAGAAGGTCCTGATTGCATGTTTTTATCGTGAAAACTAAAATTTAATAAACAATTACACAGCGATATTTTTAGCCTAAATGACGTTAGATACATTGATTATATTGCTATGTAAAGTTAACAACATGAATCTTATCACATTCTTTAAATAAACTTTAAATAAACGATAAAAATAAATAAATATTTAAAGTAAGCGGTTGAGTTTCAAATAGAACAATTACCTATTGCTGCTTGCTTTCATTTTGGCCTTATGCTCCATAGACAGCACACCAAAGACATAACCAACCAATATGCTTGATACAAGACAAGTAATTATGAAACGTAACATTTTTATGAACAAACAGAAACTGCTGTGGAAAGTAAAGATATTAGGATAAAGAAAAAAAGAAAAATGTTTTTGTTTTTGACACTTTCAGTAAAAAAAGTTTTTTTCTTTGTTTATAGAATTAGCATGTGTCTGGTAGTAGCAAAATATGATTGAAGTAAAACCTGCACTTTGCACTTAAATGGGGACACTATGGCCAAAAAATGTCTACATAGCAATTTCATTCCATCGCAACAAAAAAAATTTGGAAAAAAAATTAAAAATATTTTTGGAAAAAAAATTAAAAATATTTTAAGGATTTTGTGAAAATAGCACCATTTAAGTTCAAAGAAACGTAAAAAAAAAACTTTTATTTTGGGGTTAGAAGAAAATTGTTTTACATTAAGATGCGGAAGGAATGATATTGCTACACAAACTCTTGTTGTAAAGCACTCCACATGGCCAAAGTCAGGTTGCAAGGTTATGACAAGCTTGTAATTGTGTATTCTCATAATTTGGCAGTCACAAAATACATTTTACAGAATCAAAATATGAAAAAAATTCAGTGAAAGAACATAACACAAAACGAAAATGGCAGTTTATGCAACAGAATAATCATGATTTCTATCGGCACAAAGTAAGAATACCCACATCGGGTATAATATCTATGTACATGCTTGGTACGCATAACCATGGCTGCGATTATTATAGACAAAGCTTAGTAAGCAGTTTTATGATTACTCAGCGATACCAGTAATAAAATCTCTCATCCTTGTATAATGGGGTCAAAAAATATAAATAGAAAAGTTGTTAAATTAAATGGGTAATATTACCCCATCCATAGGGTTTAGTATTTTCACTGTAGTGGGTATTTTAATGGGCATAACAACACATTGTGGTGATAATTCAACCCACAAATGCCGTTATTAAAACACAAGGATAAGAAGGAAAAACAGTGGATAAATTTCTGCTGCCATATAATCTCTACTAAGTCCTGACAATAGGTATAGCCTTAATAGCGGTGATAATGGTATTGTACACAGCAATAATTACAGCCCTGACAACGGTATATACATTAATTGTATATGAAGTTAATTGCCAGTGTTTGTCTAGGTGTTTTAGCTACCCTTTTAGAACAGTGAACCTGGTTAAGTCTTTTTATGGCACAAATAGCTGGAACAATGCATTAATATCAAGACCATATGATCACACTATACTGGATAGTAATTAAAGCACCTGTTACCATTTGGTGGAGAAATTGTCAACATTCAAGGGCAAATTATAACTGGAGCCCAGTTATAGGTAAAATAGAGCTCAGTGAATTGAATGGAAATCGTACAGTTAACTCATCTGCTTTCTAAGTTCACTAAGTTGAAATTTTACTTCAAAATTAAAAATCTAATTAGATCAGTGGTTTGGATAAAATAAAGTCAGTGTCTCTAATAGGCATCGTAGCGTAAACCAATATTCATGGCACATACTTCACTAATATGAAATTTTGCTTTAAAATTCAATGTCAAATTAGATCAGTAGCTCATTGATTCGGATAAAATAAGGGCAGTCCCTTTAATAGGTATGATACCGTGAACCAATCTTAACAACGCATACTTTACCATGTAAAAATCCTTCATTCCGAGGGCTGATTATATCTCAATGTTATTACAGAGTCGTCTTGCGTACTCATAAACCCATTTGTGGAGATTCTGGGAATAAATCTCTTCCTCTGTTTGTTGACAATTTTCACATTGATTGGGGGTTGGTAGTTGGGAATGGGGAAACCCCGAAATTTCGAACCCAGGGTGAAATTCAAAATCGGCGTGCTCGATTTCTGCACTGTCATCGCTGTCAGAAGACGCTGAGCCGCTTGCGTCATAATTGTCACTGTCAGAAGATGATGAGTCATAATTGTAACTGTTGTATAATGACAAGCTTGACTGGTTTTGCTCATTAGAGTTAGAATCATCAACAGAGTGTGCATTAGTGGTTAAATTTTGGGGCCCAAATTGACCATTGAATGATGTCCTAACTTGTGTAGTAGTTGCATTCAATGCATTATGGTTATTGTGATTGAATTTTGTTG
>CH002404.1:83211-95752 GCA_000149265.1 Ciona savignyi | reverse complement strand
TCTTCATTCCAATCTTCCATAAGTTGAAGTGCCTGTGACATCATAAGGCAGACTGTGATATCATACAGTTATTTGGATAAGCGTGTCAAATTTTTACCAAAAAAAATATATATTTTGGTTTTCTTTTGATATTAAAAAAATTATACGAAAAATAAAAATCGTGTCTATGTATTAAAAAAATCCTAATTTAATAACATTACCAAACCCATTGAATATCTTCAGTAACTCGACTGCGGACACACAGTATGCAGAAATTGCTTGTTCATATACAATAATTATAGTTTTCTTTCTCCCCTGATATAAACATTGAGCATCCAAAACAACAAATACCTCTGTATCTGCCATTGCTTGTTGCCTCGGAAGAAAGATGGCCGAAAGGTCAATTTTGTTCTCAACAGCATCCTGCTTTATAACCACCTTTTCATCTGCCCTCGTGTAATCCACTTTCAACACGTCAGTCCAGCCAGAAAAACGAGATTTAAACAACTAGGAAAAGGTAATTCTTAACCATTTAGATGTGCTATATACAAAGGCCTTGTAAAATTTTCTGTCTGGGAATTAGGAAGTTGTAAAATAAACTAGGAAGTTCAAAAAAATAGTATTAAAAGCAGCCTAGAATTTCAATATTAAAAACTATACAACAAATTATTCTTATTTTTTGTCATTATTTTATTGTCATGTCTTTCATTGTCATGTCATGACACACATTTTAACACAACAATTTAGTTATTTTTTGATTAAAATATTATTGCGAATACTCAAAAGCATAAACACAAACCACCTACTCACCACAGACTCAGTGCCTTCCAATTGTTTAGACACAACTGCGAAGGAGGGACGGTGAATCATTGCGGATATTTCGTGAGCAAGTTTCATTGCAGCCGCTCGTACCAACCGAGGTGATTTCCGACCCACCCACACAAATACGTCTGCAAAAATACTGGTGGTTAATGTGGTAATTTGTTGATCAACTAGCTGGATAGTCTCAGTAACAAAGTTGTAGGTTCTAAACCTTCCGCCTTCTTTTCGTTCCTGTTTTGCAAACCAAGCTAAACAACATTGTTTGGGAAAATGCAGATGAACATAAGCATTTGTGCAACCCAGTTATATTTTTTGCAAGATGAAAGACCTTGCTACAGTTTTGTTCATAAACAAATGGTTTAGATAACACTTCTTCCAAGGACACAACCCATTACCCAACAGCTGATTTGATTTCACAACTATTTGGCTAAAGAGCAGTGCTAGTAGAACTAACCTATTGGCTTAAATTACACACACAACAATAGCTTTGGTAAGAGAATCGCATGCACATATATATTCTATTTAAACAAATGTGAGTCTGATAAACAAAAAATGAAAATATCAGTGTAAAGAGAACAAAGAGTATTGGCCACCTGAATGGCAATCCAGAATATAGACATTCTTTGAATTGAGAAGTGACTTTAGCAGCCGTTTATTTGGTTGTAGTTCTGGGTCAGGTTTGGTAGGGTGTTCTGTCACCAAGTGGTATCGTACTTGGGGTAACTCCAAGTAACCCATCCCAAGGGTGACCTGGGGTAAAACAACATAACTGTTATTATTAAATCGAAACCGCATGTGGTTTAATATACCAATTAGCAGGAAGATCACCCATCCGGGTGCAACATATAAACTTGCCTTAAATTCTGTATTACATTATGTATAACATGGAGAAATCTTAAGTTTAGTTGGGTCTATCTAAATAAAAAGCAGGAATGCAGAGAAATATAATTTAGAGTTTGACACAAAGACAATATTAAAAAAAATAAGTAGTTCTTAAGAATCCTTTGATAAATGGAAAACATTTTTAATCGGACAAAACTTTTTTCCATAATATTGAAATATATTCATATTCAGGAAAATTCAGTTTTCGAACATTTAACATTCAGGAAATTAATTAAATTTTCAAACACCTTGTATAATCTCGGCTTTTCCCCTCTGTACTGTGTCAAGTCATTTGGCTCGATCTCATCAGGGATTCCCCCAAATATCATCCAGAAATCCCCCTCCTCGTAGCCCTGGTATGACATCACAATCTCCGCATTGTTCTTCCTTTCATCTTTGTTCACTTTCTCCGCAATCAATCTGGAACAATAGATATGAAAAACAATTTTTCTATTTGTTTTTTGTTTTTAAAAAGAAATAACATTATGTTAGAAAATTATGTCAACCTCTGGAGTGGAAAGCATTTTTATATCTAAAAGTCTAACACATGCCCACAGTCAGGTGAGCGGACTTTACAAACATTACTTTTGTTTGATGCATGCATTAAATTGTCAATCCATAAGGTGTTGAGTAAACATGATTTTATGGAAGTTTTGGCTTTTTAACAATTGCCATCTTGGGTGCAAATTAAAACAAAAGAGTTGTGGTTTAACTTGGGCTACTAAACTTCACAGGAATCAAGCAATATCAGTTTGTGTTTGTATGATATGTGTATATATATATAGCTTTAAAATATAATAGAAATTATTAATAAAAAAAACAATTTTAACAATAAACGCAACCCATGGAAACATGGCACTGCAATATAATAAAAATTCATTGGTAATCCCAAAATTCCCAGCCACCACCTCACCTCGCTTTGGATCTTTTGACCCCCTTCGCATTCACCCCAACCCACACATAGATGGTCATCCCGGTATCAAGAATCAACACTTCGTTCGGATTAAGGGATGAAGTTTCCAGGGGTACAGGATATGGGGTGACTGTACGCTTGCCCCATAGAGCATATAATCTGTGATTTTAACAAGTTTAGTGTTAATTTTCTAGCTTGGTATTCACTACGTTTTGTTGTATTTAATAACTTCATACACAGTCAAACTGGGAAAAAAATTAAAAAAAAAACTATATAATTAAAAAAAAACTATATCTACTCTTCAGTTTAAATAAAGTTTAAAATTGTTTAGGGTTTCTGAAATTGTTTTAATATAAAAACTGCTTTTATACCTGGTTTGGTAGACAGTTTGCTCAACTGAGTAGAAACCACTTGCGTTGCCCCCTTCTATATATGCGATGTCGTTGTTGAATAGCTTTGTTGGAATATTGGGGTCAATTCAAACAGACAGGATGTGAGAAGCGTTCAACAATCATTTATTGCAACAGTGTTGTTATATCAGAAATGGATATTTACAAAATGTTAGGTACCCGGTAAGTATCAAAAATGGAAACCCTGTTTTACTTAACAGCATTTGTTCTTATTGAAAGAATCAATCAAATTAGACAAGATTTGACTGACCGATTAGTCTGGTGGTTTAGTGGGACGCCTTTCAACCGAAAGGTTGCAGGTTTGAAACTGGGACTAGCTATTCGGTTGTCCTTGGGCAAAGCACTTAATGGACATTACCTGAACTGAGTTTTATTCTATCCTAGATTGCATATTTATATTCTATCCTAGATTGCATATTTATTTTTGCTACAGTGTAATCTATAAAATAATGGTGATTTATCAAACAACTACCTTCTGTTGAAAATGCAAAACTCAAAGTTGATGCCAAAGCATACAAAATAAAAGGCACTTAACAGACATTGCCTGAACCCATGGGATAAATAGCTTCTACTAAATTTGAGATTAGATGAATCATACACAACACATTGTAATAGCTCCAGTAACCAGAAAGTGGGCACGAGGTGATCTGACAATTGCCCGTGTGTTAACCACCATGCTTTTTCCATTCACGGAGATATACATGAAGATTCTATCCTAAGTTGCAGATATTACCTCAACGAACTCATCACTCTCATCTCCCATCTCTTCCCTGATGGTCCTTCCCTCAGCACCAAGCATGTTGCGCAGGTTCACAGCATGTATGGCGCTGCACGCCTTCTTATCTATACTCGAGTCCTGTCCGATCCAGTAGTATATCTCCCAAGACAATGTGCCTGATGCATCTGTTTTGGTCTGGGACAAAATGGAGAAGTTTATTTCTATAGGTGAGACAAAGACAATAGTTATAATTATATGGTAGTGATTACCTTGCTTTAAATATGCTCCTACACACAGGGTCTTTTATGATTAACTCTTTCACTCCCGGCCAAATGCATTAATTCAAACATGCTGTCCCGCAGTGTTTTTTACAATTTTTAATCATTTTCAAATTAGCAGTTTTTCAAAAGTTTACGCTATGATTTAATATTTAGTATGGTTAGAAAGATAATTTACCCCTCTTTTAAACAAGCCACATACCTAGAATCTACCTCCAATAAAAAATATATAATGTAAATTTTAGTGAACACCACTTTATATGTAAAGAAAATTCTGCTCGACTTTGAAAAATTTGAGGTGCACTGACAAACGAAATACTCACTAATTATTGGTATGCCCAAATGATATAAAAATTGGAATGTAGACTGTCTAATAGTTTTTGTACTCAGGAAAATTTGAACTGTATTTTTATCTTTAGTCGTTTTTTTACTATTCCTAATTGAAATTTCCCTTTATTCTAACTATATTATGAAAAAATTAGCCAAAACGCATTGAAGTTTTGTAGAACTAAAACAGTGAAAAGTATAAAAAAGAACAGTGAAGGAAGTGTAAAAAGGGCATACAAAAGCAAACAAATATAAATACTATTTCCAATATTCTCGAAGTGTATGATATTCATCAAAGCAGGGCACACGCAACTAGTCTCGCCGCTTTTTTCTTTATCATGCGCTCAGCACGCCCAGCTGGGTTCATGCTTTGGTGAACACGACGCTTAACGCATGTAGCGAAAACGTCACCAACGCTCTCCCTCTTATTTCAACGGGACGAAATTTACAGAGAATGTAAAGAAAGACTTGTTTGACAAAAAAAACTTCTCCGCAAGTTAATACGTCTCCTATTGGCTGAGTTAGTCACATGTAAATTCGTGTAAAATCGATAGAAATAAGAGGCAAAGCCTTGAAAAAGAAAGGCTATCACTTCTCGCATTTTTAATCTTTCGCCACGAAAATTACAGATAATAAATTAGAGGGTTTCCTTTATCGAATGAGCCATAGCTGAGGTCTCTACCATTACGCATTGCCGAGAAATCGCTTTTTAGATTTGCACCCATTTATGTGCAACGCAGGATACCATGTTTTCCCACCAACTCGCGAAGAGTTAAGAGATTGCTATAGTTTTCTTTTACTTTACAACAACCATCAAATAACACGCCTAAGGACAAAACAAACTAGCTTTAGGCTGGTTTCGATGAGGCAATCTTTTGGCTACTGCTGTATAGATGTATATTCGATATAAACTCTCTGTCATAGGAGAGGTCAGACTTCAAATTAGTTCACTAAATTATTGAGTCAACAGGGTTATTACTGGAATTTTAGAACTGATTTAAATCCATTGAATCGAGCAAAGTCGGTTAATGGTCTGTGCCAAGGAGAAACGAACAGATCAATGAGATAAAGGTTCATTTCTGCTTGGTTGTTTGCATTACATGGGTCCTATGGTGGTTTGCGATTTTTGCAGAAATTTTTAGTTTCAGCATTTTCCATGGCAACTCACGTGTAGTATGATATAACAATCAGCAACGTAGAATTTGCCATGATATGTCACGTCTTCGATTTGTACAGGGTAGAAGTTCTCGATTTGCCAAATAGTTAAGCCAGGGAATATACCGATCTGCAAACAACTACTATTACTCTGACATCTAGATCTGACTTAGATATAAATAAAAATAATCCTATAACAAAGGTTACAGCCTTGCAGCAAGTTGTACATTACAAAACAGAGTTATTTCAGTTTAACTACAACCTTTTTAGGAGTGGAAATAAAAATGGCTTGTATGTTTATGACAGGCTGTCAACTTCCATACCAAACAAGTTTAAGTTTCAGTATCACGACAGTATCCATTTCACATAAAATATTTCTTGATTTCGAACATCAAGCAATCGATTTGAAAAAAATCCTTTAATATGCAATATTTTTCAATTTGTACAAAAATAACGAACCTCTTCACAGAAGATTTCACTGTAATCAAGGTCGGGCTTGTTCAACGACTCGTCCCATTTTTTCCCAGCTTTTACCATCTCTGAGTTGGATTCCTGCTAAAATTTGGGAAAGGAAGGTTTTTTTTTACATGGTATCTCCTTTTTGGGGATAGTCGTTATAACATAGGCATTCATAACTGCAGTCTGCAATACAATAAGGCAATGGTTTCCCTATTCCCAAAAACTGTTACTATGTTTATCATGTTTAAAACAACTTATTTTTCATCTTTCCATATTGATAAGGTGAAGATCGAACCACACACCTGTCAGGTAATTAACACTCTCTTTATCCACATGACCATAAGGCTGGGCATTGATATTACATACCACTCAAATTTCTGTACACTTTATTTTTAGTACAGAACTCAAATATTGAACCTAGTCCATAAGATTTTAATATATGGATAGAAACAAAAGATTGCCAAATTAGCTTTATATTACTTATTTTACATGTTGGGTAATTTTATAAAAAAATGGGTATTTTTTATCTTTTTTTCAAAAACTTTTCATATTAATCAGTTTTTATACTTACTATTGGGTTTGGAATTACAAAAAGATTGGACTGGGAGAAGGCAACATCAGATGTATTTAAGCAAAGTGGAAAAGGCCTCTTCAAGCATATGGACAGTGATGTAAAAGTGTTGCATAAAAGACCTCCAGTGTTACCGAGTAATGATTGAAAAAATGGACAAATCGCAACACTGTATAAATACTAATAATCCACCTCTTGTGTTTCGGTTGCTAAGTTCTTATCATGTGCAACATCCGACATCCCTTGCAGCACTTTCTGAGCCTTGCTGTCGGCCGCCTCGTGTCGACGGCGGAGTCGTAACCGCCGTGCCACATGGTCTTTAGTTGACACTGGCATTGAAAGTACAGAAACTTCATGAGTCAAATACCAAAACCAAATTTAAACACAAGTCAAAAACGTATCTAAAAGCACTGGACTAAACAGACCTTTAAAAATGACATTCTTGATTTAATGGATCCTTACTAACATGCATCTAAATGCACGACCATCGTTACTTGGCCATTCTCCTGCATTTATATCAAACAGAGAGGGTAAATATAAGTCTTATACCTCACTGATCTCATCAATCTCGGCAAAGCATCTAAGCTATATCCATTAAAAATGGGGAGCTAAATCTCTCAGACCCATGATAAAACCCGCAGGTTGGTAGTAATAGGAAAATTCAAATCCTGATATATATGAATGAACCATAGAAATAGTAACCTGCTTGCTGTTCCGCACCACCAGGAGGCACCACACCGATCCTTCGAAGTTGGTTGTTTAACGAGAAATCTATGTTGTAGACTTTACTGGCGTTTTCATCCACTGTCAATATTGTAGTGTTAAAGTAAAGATGCCAAGATTAGGTTGTTGGTAAAAAGGTTGACGTCTTTTTGTAGCATTACATTCAATGGTATTGATACCTTTATGATATCACAAATGAGACAATGTTTACATTACCACACCACCAACCAAATAATGATTACATAATAACATCAAAAAATAGACACTAACCACATTTAATATTACAAACCAGACCTTAGGTACATTGTGACATCACAAACCTGGCACTGGTTTCGGAGGCATGACAAGGTTGGGGTTTCCACGGAGATCAAGGATTTTCAGATCCTGAAGAAGATGTATGGAATCGGGAAGCGTGACCAATCGATTGTCGGATAAAATCAACTTTCGCAGTTTATGGCATCTGGGAGGAGAGAAATAGTGGACGTGGTAGTTAATGTTGCATTTAGTTTTTTCAGATGTCATTCCCCCTTAGAAATTTGTATCAGAAGGAAACACACTAAGATTTAAAAAAAATTGCAAACGGACATATCTTAAATATATCCCAGTAAAGCATTTATTCAGTTTTCTTCAGGATTTATGATGGTCCCAGGGCGCTAGAGTAATGGGCCTTTTACGGCCTAAATTTCTTGTCTCCGGGGCTACCGTGGACCCACCCATACTAACTATATAACCTCATGGTTAGAATTTAGATTAATAGCAAAAACAGGGCCGTAATACCCATGAATAATTTCATATAATGCTGGAAATCGGTTATATTTAAATTTATTTAAAAAGACTGAAATAATAATATAAACAACTAAATTTAAATAATCTGGTCATTACTACCGATGCGCCAGGCCAACACACATCAAAGCCATTAAGTAGTATTTGCACTTTGCCACCCAAAGGAGCAAACCCTCACCCACCTGCAAAGACTCTCGGGCACCGACTCCAGGTTGTTACTGTCGGCGCAAAACACTTCCAGGTTCCCCAGCTTCCCAATACTCGCCGGTATCCCCTCAAAATCCAGTTTATTGTCGCTGATGAAAAGTCGTTGGAGGCACTGAAGTTTGCAAAGTGAGGCCTGGAAGAGAATTATCAGGTTTATTATCAACTTCTGTCATGAATCAGACTTTGGACATCACATTTGTGTTAATTTTTTATAAAGAAAAGGGGGTTTCTTATAAAGTGGTGTCACAAATATGTTTCAATATCAATGACTTTTTGCTAGTAATGGGTTAATCATTTTCTGTCTGGTGGATATTACCATATTAGCGTAAATTTGTTAGTTAGAAGAATTTTGTGCACAATTCTTGGTTAACCTTTTTGTCCCCTCATCTACAACAGTCTAAACTGAAACCCGGGAGCCCTAAATATACGGCAATTACTAGTTTCATTTCCTTATATTCATCACTGTGTTTAATAGAAATCGCATAAAATAGAGAAGCTGCATTTTTTGGTCCAATAACTAACCGGCAAAGATGTTAGAAGATTGTTTGTAAGATTCAATGTTCGCATCTTTGTCCAAGTGTCTGTTGGTGAAGCATGCAGTCACAGCAACGTATGAATTGTAAAAATAGTCTAAGCTTAATAAAGAGTAGGCATACATCTAGAGCAGCGTTTCCCAACCTTTTTTGGTCACGGACTATATCCTTACCAGCGAAAGTCTTTGCGGACTCAAAGTGCATCAATTTTCAATTAGCGTAAGTCAAAAGTGTAGCGTAACTGGACTATATGCATAAGATACACTACAGAACACTACAAAACAAAATTACCTTAAGTTACAATATCTCGTTGATAAAAACATATCAATGCTGTTTATAACAAAAACAAATAAAAGTTTTGCAAATTGTTAATGTGCTTGCGGACTCATTTAAACCTTCCACGGACTCATTTGAGACCGCGGACTCGGGTTAGGAAAGACTGATCTAGAGTGTACTTTTTAAAGGCGAAAATATAAAAAGTACGGAAATACAAAATATTGACTGATGATTAAACCATGCTAATAGTATTGTAAAATACAGAATTTTTTAATATCCATATAATATTTTAGCATTCGGTAAAGCTAAAATAAAAGTTTTTATACCGAGAGATTTCGAAATGTAATTCAAATGCAAATTCAATCTGAAATGAGACCTTACCTAGCTTAAAATCCCCTTAAAAATTGATAGAGGAATTTGGCAAAGGGATATCTTCTAAATAAACAATAATTACGAGTTTGAAAAAATCAAACCCACCAATTAGAAGGGACAGTTCCTGAATCTCATTGTTTGATAGGTTGAGTCGCTCAAGTGTGGACAGCATGTAGAGGCACTCAGGAAGCCTGGTCAACTGGTTGTACGATAGATCAATATCTGAGAGGAACTTTAGTGGGTCCAAGTTGGTTGGGAAATTGGAGATGTTTCGCTGGGTGTTCCGGAGGTGCAGTGCTGTGAGAGACACCATAGATGGTAGCTGCCTGGATGACAAAGCAAGTGTTGGTTTTTAAGCAAAAAGTAATGAACATTTTTAAAGCGGGTTTAATATTTTCTGGGAACGGTTGATTATTGAATTACATACAGGGAGAAGAATTCCAATACATTCAGATGCTGAGTTAATGAACCTTCGGTTGATGCCTCACAATTTTCAAGACTGAGCTATCTGGGCGGTTTTTACCTTAGCTGAGCATGTTGTAGAGGATTGTCGTTAAGAATCAGCGTCTTGAGATGCACAAGTCGTCTCAACTGAGGTGGGATCGAATCAAGGTTGTTGCTGCTCCAGTCGAGGTGAAGCAAGTCGGTGAGGTTGATGAACAACTGAGGAGGAATTGATTCGATTCTGCGGGGATATCGCTGCCATTAGGAGTGTTCTTGTTTGAATTAATTTATTTATTCTTGAAGAATTACAGAATTGACGATTTTAAATCAATAGTTCTAAACCACTGTAAAAATAAACTTTAACAGCAGGGGGAAAATACATATTTATTTTAAATAAAGTTTAAAATGTTTTTTACTCAAAAGCTTAAAAAACAAAATCATGTTACTGGATAACTATCGCCTTCATACGGTGAATATTTCATTAATCCATACTTGATGGTTTAGAGCAGAGGTGGGCAAGAACTAGTCAACGGGTCACATGTGGGAAAATAAAGTTATTGGTGGGCCTGATTATTACATGAATAGTATTCAATATCTTAATTACAGGGTATGGTTGGATACAGTCTGAGAGCCAGTCAAAATCCCTTCTAGGGCTGATGTTGCCCATACCTGGTTAAATTATTTTTGTGATAATTAGTGTTACAAAAATAATATTTTTGATCAGATAATTATGATTTTTATTAATAATTATAAACTGAAAAATGTGTGTGCTTTGAAATCGTTTACATTTAAATGATAGAAATGAAACTTATTTTGCTACATGAGCAACTTATTTTAAATGGTATCACAAAAAAATCCAAATAATTTTTTATTCAAATTGAATTTGAAATTTTGTTCTGGAATAAAATAAACTACAGCAATTCTTATCAATGTGTTGTTCTGTTTTAAGTCTGTTTGACACTGCATGTGTAGCTTTCTTTTAAGCATATTTAAGCTTTCTTCTGTTGTGTTCGTTTTTAATAATTTTATATTGGTGGTTTAACTGCCCACGTAAAGAGACATGAATATGACTGCATTATTAGGTGAAATAAATATTTGTCAAATTAATGAATATTCCTGTAAACATTGCTACCGGAGTATGTTACTTGAATCCAGAACAGAACTGATTTAATGCCGATTCATAAAACTACCACTACTGAAAAATCAAATACGGTTGAGTATATTTCCAAAATATATATATAAATCTTATTCTGGTACTTAGGTAAAATGGTTTGTATTTCTAGCTTTCTGCCTCTCAATCTTTAAGGACACAGAGATAAATCATTTAGCACGCAAGTGTGAAAAGCAATTACAATTATTATTACAACCTATGGGATATATTTTTGGCTCACTGGGTAAAAGTACCGGTTCCTTCACTATAATATTATAATAGTTAAATTTAAGACATTATAATAGTAAAAAATTACTCATTTAGCACCATGCTTATGACATAAGTAGTTATCTTGGTATAAAGATGAAGAATACAGCCTTATACTTCCAACTTAAAATACAAAAAAACTACAGAATGTGAATTAACAAACATTTATTGGTAAAAAACTTGATAAAACCTAAATTAACTTACTGATTATGACTCATGTTTAAAACAAGCAATGTTTTACAGTTTTCCAAATCAGGAGGAATTGCAGAGAGTTGATTGTGACTTAAATCCTGAAATGATAATGGAATTAATTTAAAATCCAAAAAAACTAGCACAATAAAATCAAAAACACATTAAGCACATGTCACACATAAACATGGTATTGATATCTGTTTAGTCCATACATACAGTAAATATGAGGATTCTGGTTCATTATCACAATAATTGTTGCATTTAAAATATTTAAAATCCTTTAAATTTCACTCATGTTGAAATATTATTTTCTTGGCATTCAACGTCGATAGTAATACATAGTCTTTGTAAACTTCAATCTTTAAAACTGGTATGCTGTACTGTAAGTAATGGTATAAAAACAATGTTTCTGTGAGCATTTATCAGCCTATAGACCACCAGGTTTTAACTCTTTCCCTCCCAACTCGCCATATATCGCGAGTTGGTGGTAAAACATGGCATCCCGACTGTACATAAATCGGTGCAAATCTAAAAAACGATTTCTCCGCAATGCGTAATGGTAGAGACCTCAGCTATGGCTCATTCGATCAAGGAAACCCTATATTTTATTCTCTGTGATTATCGTGGAGAAATATTAAAAATGCGAGGAGTGATAGCCTTTCTTTTTCAAGGCTTCGCCTCTTATTTCTATCGATTTTACACGAATTTACACGTGACTAACTCAGCCAATAGGAGTCGTGTTAACTTGCAGAGAAGCTCTTTTTGTCAAGCAAGTCTTTCTTTACATTCTCTGTGAATTTCGTGCCGTTGAGATAAAAAGGAGAGCGTTGGTGACGTTTTCGCATCAGGCGGTTATGCTTCGTGTTCACCAAAGCATGAATCCAGCTGGGCCTGCTGAGTGCACGATAAAGAAAAAGGCGGCGAGACTAGCTAGTTCGGTGTGCCCTGCTTTGAAGAATATTGGATATAGTATTTGCGTTTGTTTGGGTTTGTATGCCCTTTTTGCACTTCCTTCGCTGGTCTTTTTTATACTTTTTACTAGTTTAGTTCGTACAAACTAAAAACTTCAATGCGTTTTGG
>CH002404.1:41755-55009 GCA_000149265.1 Ciona savignyi | reverse complement strand
ATTGGTGGGGGGTTCCTATGGGGAAGCGAAAATGTGGCAGGTGTCAACAAAAAACAATATTCAATAACCCGAAAATACTTCTGTTTTTAACTGGATATATTTATTGTCAGGGAAGGTAAAATTTGCACATTTTTACCAACTGTTAACTTCCCAAACTCCACATATGTCATGCGCAGTGGCGTACCTAGCCGGGGGACAACGTAGACACTGTCTACCCAAGATTTTGGGACAATAAAAAAAAATAAAGATTATGCGGCAATATTAAATTTCTCCGTAATTCCAATTACGCGAGTCATCTTCAAAATATTCAGTGGTTTTAACAAAGCGATCTTTCGTCGTTCGCTTCGAAATACCGCGTAAATCTCATTCCTAATATAAAAAATTGCTTTGCTTGCAAAATGACTCGTTGCGTCTTTTTGGCCACGTGGTTAAGGATCCATTAAACTATTAGCCTACCTAATCATAGACTTTTTCGTTGTCATGCAAACGGGAATCGTGTTTCTCAATGTTCTATTATTATCACCGATTACATTTACGGAGATTGTAATCAGTCGTTTGCACCACGGACATTAAGACCACGCGTCAGCCAGTATCTTACTTGCACGGAGATAGTAGATGGATGATGAGGTGTTTTCACGTCAAACGATTTGTTCGAATGATTTGATTTGTTTTTTTTTGCGTCATTCTAATTTGATTAAAAACACACAACAGGGCGTTATAACACTGTCATTCGTCAGAATACCACATGCCACAGTCCGGTGATATATGAAACTACGGAAATACGAATATCAATACAAAAAGTAATTAAAAATGGTTCGTAAACCGCGGCGCCATTAGGGTGGGTTATACCGATTACGACTGTGTTATACCATAGTAACACATATTGCAGACCCAGTGCTAATCGCGCAATATAGCTAAAATATACGACATATTTAATTGTAAAGCATTTTTTTGTGATTTTGACTAAACGAAATTGTATGTACTAATAAAATTTAAGTTGCTGCTCTAAACAAAATGGCGGTTGGTCCAGATGTCAGTCAAAGCTTCGATAGCCTGTAGGAAACCGCAACTCGTGGTGGTCTTTATACCTTTGATGGGGGGCTTATCGCGCTCGCTCTCTCACCAGGTGCAGTTGTCTGCGTGGTTCACTCTCGGAGATTTGACTGACATTTGGACGAAACAATATTTCATATAATGATTTATTTAATTTGCAAAATGGATAGTGGGTGATCATTTTAATAATAAACAACTTTTAGTGAAGGATTCTTTATTATAGTGCCGCATTACCAGAATATTTTTTCATTGGGTAATGCGGACTTTAATTTATATAAAATAGTAGTATTATTATATCGGTAGTCCGGTACATAGCGCAACTTAAAAAATAGACATATATATAACATATTTATATCCATTTAATAATGTAAAAATAATGGTAGTAACATTTTTGGACATTTCTTTCTAATATACCTATATTGTTACATCACAATTAAATGCACATCAACACATGTTGACGGTCACTCAATAATCTTATACACTTTAAAAGCGCTTTTTGTGTGTGCCTTGCCGCGCGCATTTACTGCACTCAGCGATTTCGCTGACAATGATATGTGTTATAAAATACATGAACTTCCAGTAAATTAAGACACAGCATGTCTCATTTCTCTTCTGGCAAGCAACATAGTTTGGTTAAATACGTAATTAGGTGGTTATTCCAAGCAATAGTTATCTAGAAACAAACATCTGCTTTAGCTTTGCGTCATTAGTAATGAGAGCGGTTTTCTGCTGTATATGCAGAAAAAATAGCGAAAAAATTTTTTTTTTTAGAAATTCGGTCATGCGTATGTCATTTTCTAACAATTTTGTAGATTTTTTTATCATCATGAAATATAATGATAGCAATATGTAAGGTTGGGATTGGAAACTGTAACCTTTGAACCATTATGAAATTCGTTTGGATTATGATATATGCTGGCACAAGCTAACATGCTTTTGTTTTGTTAAGCCATTTACTATGCTAAAGGCATTCAATTTTGTTAGTCAGGAAATAGTAGACCTAGGGTTAAATAGTGACATTTTTAAAACTTATATTAAGTATTTTTTTGCTCAAAATTAACGTGGCCAATTCAAACAGTCCACACACCAATTTTACCCTCCCCCGACCAAATATACGATTACCACAAAGTGCTTTTTATAACATGAGCAATTGTTATCAACAAAATCGGATTTTGTGACATAACAAACACTATTCATGTATTCAAACGAACCGTGACATAAACATCCAACCCAGCACCCCCACATTGTCCACTCTCCAATGCTCTCAACAACGCTTCCTCATCAATGATTCCTCCTCTTGCACAGTTTATCACTCGGACACCTTTCTTACATTTTGCGAATGAAGCGTCGTTCAGTAAACCTGGTGGATGGAAATGCCTTGATAAGCAATTACAATCACCTAAGGCCAGACATGGTTTTATGTTGTACGACTTTTTGCTTTAATCATCAGGAATTTACTCAACAATCAAATTGAAGCTACACTAAAGCTATTGAAGCTGTAGGATTTTAATTGAAACGTTTATGTACATTATGCCATTGTAGGTTTTATTTTATAATATGGTATATACTTATTCCTGATGAAAATTAAAGTAATTATTTAAAAGAATTAATGCTTGAGAAATGATCATTCATATTTATGTCTTTGAGTGGTCACCAATAAAGTTGAGGCATTAAAATATTATAAGGGAAGAGTAATCGTCTAAATAACCAGTGTCGGTCGTGCTATTTATGACTGTGTGTGCAGTGTTTGTAGCGATTAAAAATGTTATCTAACTATTTAAATGTATTGGGTCGAGTAAACTAGGCTACGAGCAGTAGAAAATACAATTTAAGTATATTAAAGGTAAAAACATACATACAATTTTAAAATAGAAAACAAACAAGTAATAATAATATACCTTTAGTTTGTGGTATAAGAGGTGTGTGCACGGTGATATAGTCACACAGCGGCCACATTTCATCCAAAGTCATCCAATCAATGTTCGATTTTGCAGCTTCTTCTTTTGATATGATTGGGTCAAAACCAATTGTCTGCAAATTATAGTTGTAAGAATTAGTTTAAAAAGCAATTGATATAAGACTGGGCACTTGAAAAAAGTACTTTATGGTGTTAAATCACAAAGAAACTGGTCACTAGCTAGTAGGTGGTGTCCTTGGGGTGTGGGGCATTATACCATTTAACCTTTTCCACGGCCCCACCAATATCAAACAAACTCACCTTCATACCGAAGCTTTGCATTCGTATAGCAGCCTCACGGCCGATTCTGCCCAAGCCAACAATACCCAAGGTTTTGCCATACAACTCATGGCCCATGAACTGAAATTTGTAAGATAAGTTGCTTTGAAGTATAGTGGTAATATATTAAAGTTTCAGCGGAAACACGTTAAAGTTGTATTTTAGTAATAGTAATCAAGTTCACTTAAAGTCGGAAATTCAGATGGATAAGTGTGATAGAAGTAGATAAAATTAGATGAATTGACATTCAAATTTTGGAAAGAAAGTAAGTGAATATAAATATTAATAAAATCTAAACGAAAAGGATGCTTTTGCTGCCTAATTTTGTATCGGGAAATGTTGATTTACAACTAGATATAAACTAGTTGGTTGAACTAAGTGAAAAAAAAGTTAAACAAATAACTATGACAACATAAACACACAAATAGTAGCTCACTTTTGTTAAAACATGCAACATTAATTGACCTAAGAGGATTAATATGAGTACCATATACCATCACACAAAATAGCCAACCAAAAAAAATAAATATGAACAAATCTTACAGCTTTCCTGTCCCATTTGCCACCTTTAACCGAGGCATCAGCAGCCGGGATATTTCGCGCCAAGCAGCACATGAGGGCGCAAGTGTGCTCTGCTGCACTTATTGTGTTGCCACCAGGAGTGCTATAGAGTGGTGTGGAAAAAAAATTAAAATCTTGGAAAATGAGATTATGTGTTACTTTGTAGCATAATGCATGGATTTTTACATGGGTAGTCTAAGTAATAATCAAATGAATTAATTTGATAAAAGGTGGAATATAAAGTAAGAAAGTACTGAAAAAAAGTCACTTCAAATAACTAGAACATCTAAAATTAACACAAGATAGTAAAATTGTAATTAACAAGCATCTACAATGATATTTTTTACTAATCTTAACAAAACAAGAACCTGGTTAATTGCTTTTTAAAAGTAAAATTCCATACTTCATAACAATGACTCCATTCTTGGTAGCACAGTTGACGTCCACGTTATCCACACCAGTGCCCGCTCGACCGATTATTTTGAGATTTGGGGAATTTTCAATTATTTCTGCTGAGATTTTTGTGGCAGACCGAACCACCACACCATCATACACCTAAAGACCAACATAGATTTAAGGTAACATCAACAATAGAATAAAGAAATTAACAAACTATGGGCAAAAAAGTCTTAAATTGATAAACAAATTTTTTTCACCAATTAAATTTAAAACTGACAATCTAAACCAGTGTTTCTCAAACTGTGTGCCGCAGCACACTAGTGTGCCATCTGAGATTCTCAGGTGTGCCACGAAACTTTTTCGAATTTTGCGAAATTATGTAGGAAACCTATTTGTGTTACGAATGGGCAAATTGGGCATACGCGACTTTAATGCACAGAAATGTATTTTCTCTAGTTTTGTAGCAAGTAGAGTAGACAGTATTGCTATGGGTAGTGGTGGATTAAGGGTGATGTCATGTCATAAGCACAATTCATTGTTCAGTGTGGTGTATTAATGTATTTTCACACATGCATCACATTTTGTCCTGCACGCTGAGTTAAAGCAGCACGAAAACCTACCTAGATGACAGGAGAGAAACCATTTTATTAATAAGATTATTCCATAAGCAAACTTTAGTTATTGGATCCCATTTAAACTTTTATTGAGTACTCAGTTGGAATTGCCGACAAAATGCGTTTGTGTTTGTCAAAAATGGAACCTCGTTGCGATCTTATTTGTGCCAAACAACAAGCCACACCCATTCCTAATAAAATTTGCTGAATAAATATAAAATTCCTTGATTCAATTTGTTTTGTTTAAGTATGCCGCGACTTTTTTAGAATTTTCTTAGTGTGCCACAAGCTGGAAAAGTTTGAGAACCACTGATCTAAACATACAACAAACATATATACACACACAGATTCAAAAGATTTACTAATTTTCCTTCCACCTTTAATTCCTTTATAAGTGCATCTGCAGTAAATTTTTCTTTCGACAACGTTGCTTGAATTCCATTCTCTTCGAGGATAGTTTTGGCTGATGGGTCTACATTGTCCAACAAAAGCACCTTTGTAATTGAAACTGCCATTTTGTGTAAGTATTAATATCTAAATAGAAGATTTGATCTTCTGTATTTAAAAAGTTATAATAATAAATACTAAATCCTGTACAGATTTCCAGAGTTGAAAAAAATATTATTTAGTTGATAAAATCAACAGTGCGTAAGACATCAATACAGTAGTTCAGCAGTGAACTAAGTGGTAGACTAGTGCACGGACTATAAGTAGAATAATTGCGGGTTTGAAATCAGCTAGAAAGTAGTTCCTCATGTTTAAACTTGGTGGTTAAATAAGTGGAACAAACTAAATTGATGTTTTATTCTATAACACACTGCAATAGTTCTCTTGTGGGAAAAAAACAGCAACACATATGTGTTTCCGTAATTCAATTTATTTTTTATATCAAATAACATACATTGCATGATAACTTTTAATGATATTATCTATTATTTAGAAAGCCTATATCAGTATGATAAAAAAAAAATTTTAATTTGTAAGATTTATGATAAGGTATGTTAAAAACAAAGTTGGTAGGTCATGAGTTTTATAAATAATTAAGCTATACAATTCAAAATACCCCTACACTAACCTAAATTTGCTACGTCAATTAAATTTGTCTTTCATCCTAACTACAAGGACTTATATAACAAGAAACAAGTTTGCTGTATCAGCGGAATTCTAGTTAACTACGTCATCAGATAGTTTAAATTTCGTTGGTTTAAAGTCCTATAAATTTGTCACTCGTACACAATGTAACACACATAGTAAACGAACTCTGTTTGTGTTGAACATGTGTTAAAATAAGCCGGCGAAACCAGATATTGATAAAATCCCCATAACCGATACCACGTTGTTCAGATCACGCGCTGTACATGTGCTTCACGCATGATAGGTTCTGTCGCGGAAAATTTTCAGTAATCTTTTGGAAGGCTACAGGACCTAACGTTCTGCCTGAAGTGACTTTATGGTATTGGAGCCGTTGTTATCTAGCACTGATTTTAATTCTTGCTGATTGTCTCGGTGGTTTAGTACGTCTCCTTTCAGCTAAAACGTTATGGGCTGGGCTTCTTGGTTGTGTCCTTGAGCAAGGAAAAGAATTGGACCTGGACCCAATTGGTTAACGGGTTGTAGTAAAACTAAATAAAGGTCCAAAGCATATAAAACACATTGCAAGGTCGCTGGTAACCCGGTGGTGGGTGCAAGATTATCTAAAGATTGCCCATGTTATAACTCTTTCCAGGCATAAAACATGAATACTCCTGATATTTAATATATGGTAAGAACTGCGATCTGCAAGCAGCCCATCGTCGTGGGGAACGCGGAAGTGTTGTAATACTAGATTTTAAACTGATACAATACCATCGCTCATACAGCTATGTCCTGATCTTCCCACTGATTAGTACAAATGCCATTGGATTAACTGATTAGACGTAACATTAATAAACACTCCTCATTTCTATTTGTTTATCCTGCCACCTTACGTCCATTAAGCCTACAGCTACAATCAGGGTAGGGCTCTTTAGGAAGGCAGAGCCATAAAAACACACACTTTTTCTTTTAACCGTTTTGAGTGGGTTCCATGACAACTGAACCCCTTACAACTGAACCCCTTACAACTGAACCCTTACAACTGAACCCTTTACAACTGAACCCCTACAATTAAGCCCCTTACAACTGAACTCCTTTTAACTGAACCCCTTTAAACTAAACCCCTTTACAACTGAACCCATTTCAATTGAACCTCTTTACAACTGAACCCCTTTTTCAATTAAAAGCGTTTGGTTAAAAGGGGTTCAGTTGTAAAGGGGTTCAGTTGTAGGGGCTCAGTTGTAAGGGGTTCAGTTGTAAGGGGTTCAGTTGACTGGTCACCTTATTTTATAGGTCAGAGTTAAACAGTTTTCCGTTTCTGATTTTATCACATACCTATCTCAGCATAGGCTACATAGTTTTATCGCCAGTAATTTTTATTATCCGAGTATATCTGAAAGTCATAGCCTGGTGCGTTTTAACCACCGTTGCTTGGAATGTGATCGCAAGCTAGTCAGTTGCGTGTTTTGGTAGGGCACTTAGCGGACATCGCATAAAACCAGTGGATTAATGGGTTCTGCTAAAATTAAAGAAGAATCTCAACCATACTCAATAAACTACAAAAACTTCGGTAACCTGACGTTATATGGGAGGTAATCTGGCGATTACCTGTATGTTAACGCCCCCTGCGTTTTTTCATTAACATTAAAAACATGTGATTATCCTATTCTAATAATTCACTCAAAGGTGACCAGTCAACTGAACCCCTTACAACTGAACCCCTTACAACTGAGCCCCTACAACTGAACCCCTTTACAACTGAACCCCTTTTAACCAAACGCTTTTAATTGAAAAAGGGGTTCAGTTGTAAAGAGGTTCAATTGAAATGGGTTCAGTTGTAAAGGGGTTTAGTTTAAAGGGGTTCAGTTAAAAGGAGTTCAGTTGTAAGGGGCTTAATTGTAGGGGTTCAGTTGTAAAGGGTTCAGTTGTAAGGGTTCAGTTGTAAGGGGTTCAGTTGTAAGGGGTTCAGTTGTCATGGAACCTAAAATAATACGTACTCATATAGTTTCGATTTTATTTGAAAACTCCCCGAATATTTCGTAATTTTTCATTCGCTTCGGTGCCCACATTAAAATAAATGAACCATCAAGTATACACAAAATTCAATAATTTTCCTTCGGAAAATGGCGTTCTGTTTATAGTGAGTGTTTCTATTAATTCATGCATTCCTGTTGCAGAAAAATGACAAGTTTGCTTAGAAATATATTTCTGTCTTCAAATTTATGCAGTCGTTGTCTGGCACGAAATATCGCGTACAAAAGTATTTATCACGCCGTAAATTTGTATCCTGACAGTGTGGGCTCGTTTTCTTCCTTTCAAAATGACGTGAGTGGGTTTTAGCATCGTGCCTCAATAGGTATTCGCCATGTTTAGATCCCCATTAGGTGCTAATAAAACCTCCCCAATTTCTTTTAAATGAAGACTACCAGTAAATTAACCAGGAAGAAAAAAAATAAACCAACTAACCAGTCGCCTGATCGCATACAAATTAAAAAAGCAATTTTTTAAATTACAGTTTTGGCATTTCATCTGATTCATTTATTGCAGAAAAGTGTGGACTCTGAAAAGTTTCAAGGGCCAGTGTTAAAAAGTAAGTAAACCTGTTGTTTGTACCGGCACATAATTTTAAGATCGGCTTTTAATATTTCGCTAGAAAATGTCAAAGTAGAATACACCAAGAGTTCGAAACCGGGCGGCCAGCATGTCAATACAACGTTAAGTAAAGCGATTATTCGATTCCACTTAATGACAGCAGAGTGGATACCTAAGCCAGTAAGAGAAGTTATGGCGGAAAAAGTAAGTGCTCATATTTTAAGCATTGATATTAAAATTCCCTATACTTCATGCAGTTTATATAAAAAGGCTATGTGTGCTTTTATTTAGTACTGTACTAAGGGTGCCTCTAATTGATACAGAATTGCTTTAAACGCTTACCCTCCAAGCGATCCAATAGTAATTCTGTACTGACAGTGCTGAAAATACCAAATGTGGTTATAAGAATCTGACGAACTTACTGTAATGTCTAGTTTATATAATCATTTGTGTTGCAAGTGACTACGTTATCAACTCACCATGTATATCGGCCAGTTACTAAAATTCCTTGATTATGTTCCAGTATAAAAATCGTTTAACGAGAAGCGGAGATCTGATAGTTTGGAACGAGGACAGTAGGTACCAAATGCGGAACTTGCAATCTTGTCTGGCTAAAGTCGAAGAAATGATATTGGAGGCACAGAAACCTCCAGACACGAGCAAAGAACAGAGAATAGCGGATTTGTTTAACATGGATAGGTGGGTGGATGATTTTTTTTATTGTTTTTGTAACCTGCAAATAAAACTGAGCGATAACAACATAAGGTTATTATTATCAGCCTTTTCTTTTTCACTGTTTTGTCATTAAACGTAGTGATAAATTCTACTACATACTGGGTGCATGGAATGCGAGGAGTAATACTTTAATTTAAGATCAATTAACTATTTAAATTGTTTTACAGTATTTATGCTGCACATAAGAAAAGACTCCAAAAGAAGAAAAAAAATTCATTCACAAAATCAATGCGGAACGTTGGGAATTTTGAAGAATAAATAATAATTTCTTATTTCTCAATTGTTTGCATTTTATAACAACTGTTAAAAAGGAGTAACACTTTTTTAAATACAAAATTGTAAAACTGCTTTTTTGGCATGTTAAAACTTGATTAGAGATTTTTGCTATTAAATATCCACTATGCACAAAGGGAAAAACATTAATAATGGATTACTTTCATAAACCAAGTGCAAATGTATAGCAAATCTTTTTCTATAGATGTAATTGCGCAATAAAACAAAGCACTACAGAAACCACACTCACATAAAACAATCAACCGATACAGAGATGATATAAAAACAGATTTATTTTGATTTATCGTCTTCCTTTTCTTCAGTTAACTGCTGATTCCACATTTCACTGTACACGCCTCCAATATTTAGTAACTCCTCGTGGCTGCGGAAACATTGGTTTGTAAAATTGCAAAAACTCAATGCTTCATATAACACACTGCAATAGCTAGGACAATTCATGTGGATTTTGCACTTAAGGGGATTACAACTGAATATGTACCTTAATTTGGGTCAAGCTCCAAGCGAAGAAACTAAGAGTTACATCAAAGTGGGCACATCGGATTAAAGGCTAATTTTGCGAGAATGATAGCAACAGATAGATAAAAAATCCAAAGCACAATTTACAATGCAATCAAAAGTTGCATAACTTTTAAAACTAGATATCTGCCAACATGGATTTCATATTCGGCATTCTTTAACAATTGTAAGCTATTTGGATATTAAAACGGAGCTAGATTTGCGGGGTCTTTTTGATTTTCATATGTAAATACAAGAAACAAAATTGCGTCTTACCTCCCTCGTTCAATAATTTCCCCCCCGTTGACCACGAGAATACAATCGGCGTGGATGATGGTGGAGAGTCGATGAGCTACCACGATGGAGGTACGTCCTGCACACACTCTCGATAACGAAGCTTGGATGTTGCGCTCTGTCGTAGTGTCAAGAGCGGAAGTTGCCTGTGTGGGGTTTGGGAGCAGGAATTTAAAAATTACATTAAAGCTGTTAAGGTTTCAACCCTCTGGAATGAAGTCAAATTTTCAGTTTTTCAAAAAAAAAACATAATGAACAACCTACACTTTGCTAATCAACTGACGCTACACAATCAGTCATCGTTCCTCACATAGAACAGATGGTGAAATAAAAGTTACAGGTTTCTAATTATTAAGACCTGAAAAATCGAATCCCAAAATCAACTATACTTGCTTTTAACTCGTAATTACACACAAATTGTATTTCTACTAATATACATGAAAAACATAAATGGAAATTTTAAATAAACAGGTTATATGGTAAGAAACATTTTTTAAATAAAGGCTTGCAGTAATCGCGGACCGCATAATTTATAATAACAAATTTCCTAATTTATGTTTATAGTCGTATAAACTAAGCAAAATAAAACGCATTCTCTATACGCTAAGGAAAGAATCTTTTATATATCTTAAAATAAAAAGGATCACATTCACAAAGCGTGCAGGTATATATATTCAGTAATAAAACCTACGCTATCTCTATGTACAAGCTTGTTAGCGTTGGGTTCAGACTTATTCTTTAACACAGTGTTAACAGTTCAGATTGTGGATGTATACGGTCATGATTATGTTAACTCTTTCCGTGCCAACTCGCCGTATATGGCGAGTTGGTGGGAAAACATGGTATCCTGCCTGTACATAAATGGATGCAAATCTAAAAAACGATTTCTCCGCAATGCGTAATGGTAGAGACCTCAGCTATGGCTCATTCGATCAAGGAAAGCCTATATTTTATTCTCTGTAATTTTCGTGGAGAAATATTAAAAATGCGAGGAGTGATAGCCTTTCTTTTTTAAGGCTTCGCCTCTTATTTCTATCGATTTTACACGAATTTACAAGTGACTAACTCAGCCAATAGGAGTCGCGTTAACTTGCGGAGAAGCTCTTTTTGTCAAGCAAGTCTTTCTTTACATTCTCTGTGAATTTCGTGCCGTTGAGAAAAAAAGGAGAGCGTTGGTGACGTTTTTGCAGCAGGCGTTTATGCTTTGTGTTCACCAAAGCATGTATCCAGCTGGGCCTGCTGAGCGCACGATAAAGAAAAAGGCGGCGAGACTAGCTAGTTCGGTGTGCCCTGCTTTGAAGAATATTGGATATAGTATTTGTGTTTGTTTGCTTTTATATGCCCTTTTTACACTTCCTTCACTGTTCTTATTTATACTTTTTACTATTTTAGTTCTACAAAACTAAAAACTTCAATGCGTTTTGGTTCAATTTTTCATAATATAGTTAGAATAAAGGAAAATTTCAATTAGGAATAGTAAAAAAACTACTGAAGATACAAATACAGTTCAAATTTTCCTGAGTACAAAAACTATTAGACAATCTACATTCCAATTTTCATATCATTTGGGCATACCAATAATTAGTGAGTATTTCGTTTGTCAGTGCACCTCAAAATTTTCAAAGTCGAGCAGAATTTTCTTTACATAAAAAGTGGTGTTCACTAAAGTTTACATAATATATTCTTTATTGGAGGTAGATTCTAGGTGTGCGGTTTGTTTAAAAGAGGGATAAATTATCTTTCCAACCATACTAAATATTAAATCATAGCATAAATTTGAGAAAAACTGTGCTAATTTGAAAATGACCAAAAATTGTAAAAAACACTGCGGGACAGCATGTTTAAATTAATGCATTTGGCCGGGAGTGAAAAAGTTAAGGGATAGGAGTAACTGAAGGTAATTTTAGGAATATCTTAATAAATGGAAAAAAATACGCTGATTTCAAAAATCAAATCAGTTTCTTCCAATATTTTTTTTTAAAAAGTTATGAGCAGATATGCATTTCATTTTATGTTAGGGGATTTCCCGTATTACGTCATTGACGTTGTTGAGATTTCGTGCCTATATGCGTTGTATACAATCATGTGCCAGTTTAGAGGTGAATTAGTAACAGAAGCGCCTGCAGGAGCGTTGTATTTTCGTTTTTTTTATGGAGGCTTAGCATAACACTTGTCATATAGCCTAACTGAACCAATGTACGTGCGTGACAGCTTACCTTAACCGGTCATTCAGGCCTGCACCGTCCTGGACCTAAGCTGAATGCTGAGGTATACATTTCTCGTATTTAAATGACTTTAGAATAATAAGTCTTAGCAATTTATATCATAAAGTGAAGGCAGAACAAAAATAACTAGAACAGAATACATTAAACTGTAACTGCCAGCAATTTATAGAAATAAACCAGCCATCAAGCAAAGGCTAGACTATGCGGTGGGAACAGCCTATTTCTTTCATGGTTTACCTTGGCTGTTTGTATAATGTTTTGCTGCTGTGTATGTGGTGCATTTAATGTCTGCTGTTGTGTATCTGGTGCATTTAATGTCTGCTGTTGTGTATATGGTGCATTTAATGTCTGCTGTTATTGAAACTGTGCAGTAGCCTACTGGTTAAGAATACCACTTATTGCATAAACCAGTTAATCCACAATAGCCTATGTGTAGTCCGACAATAAGTACACAACAAGCACTTAGATATGTAAGTGAAGAATATATATAACAAACCTCTACTTAACTACCCAAATCAGTTAATAATAATATACCACTTTTCCAATTCAGTTCTTTTTATTAGATGTTGTAAAATGCCTAAAGTTTACAAAGTAAAGGAAGCCATTGAGAAGGAAAGAAGAGTGATTAAAGCATATTGTTTTACTCCGGGATGTACAAATTTCTATTAATGCACACAAAATT
>CH002406.1:604871-630937 GCA_000149265.1 Ciona savignyi | reverse complement strand
TAAAAACAAAGCTTTTTGTATAATGCTCAGAGTACATCGTTACCTGTGAACCTTGTACCACAATCACAAGTAAAGGAGCCGGAAAGGTCGTTACCAGATTAAGGATGCATACATTCCAGATTAAGGGTGCATACATTCCAGATTAAGGGTGTAACATTCCAGATTAAGGGTGCATACATTCCAGATTAAGGGTGCATACATTCCAGATTAAGGGTGCATACATTCCAGATTAAGGGTGTATACATTCTAGATTAAGGGTGCATACATTCCAGATTGAGGGTGCATACATTCCAGATTAAGGGTGCATACATTCCAGATTAAGGGTGCATACATTCCAGATTAAGGGTGCATACATTCCAGATTAAGGGTGCATACATTCCAGATTAAGGGTGCATACATTCCAGATTAAGGGTGTATACATTCCAGATTAAAGGTGCATACATTCCAGATTAAGGGTGCATACATTCCAGATTAAGGGTGCATACATTCCAGATTAAGGGTGCATACATTCCAGATTAAGGGTGCATACATTCCAGATTAAGGGTGCATACATTCCAGATTAAGGGTGCATACATTCCAGATTAAGGGTGTATACATTCCAGATTAAAGGTGCATACATTCCAGATTAAGGGAGCATACATTCCAGATTAAGGGTGCATACATTCCAGATTAAGGGTGCATACATTCCAGATTAAGGGTGCATACATTCCAGATTAAAGGTGCATACATTCTAGATTAAGGGTGCATACATTTCAGATTAAAGGTGCATACATTCTAGATTAAGGGTGCATACATTCCAGATTAAGGGTGCATACATTCCAGATTAAGGGTACATACATTCCAGATGAAGGGTGCATACATTCCAGATTAAGGGTGCATACATTCCAGATGAAGGGTGCATACATTCCAGATGAAGGGTGCATACATTCCAGATTAAGGGTGCATACATTCCAGATTAAGGGTGCATACATTCCAGATTAAGGGTGCATACATTCCAGATTGAGGGTGCATACATTCCAGATTAAGGGTGCATACATTCCAGATTAAGGGTGCATACATTCCAGATTAAGGGTGCATACATTCCAGATTAAGGGTGCATACATTCCAGATTAAAGGTGCATACATTCTAGATTAAGGGTGCATACATTCCAGATTAAAGGTGCATACATTCTAGATTAAGGGTGCATACATTCCAGATTGAGGGTGCATACATTCCAGATTAAGGATGCCTACATTCCAGATTAAGGGTGCATACATTCCAGATTGAGGGTGCATACATTCCAGATTAAGGGTGCATACATTCCAGATTAAGGGTCCATACATTCCAGATTAAGGGTGCATACATTCCAGATTAAGGGTGCATACATTCCAGATTAAAGGTGCATACATTCCAGATTAAGGGTGCATACATTCCAGATTAAAGGTGCATACATTCTAGATTAAGGGTGCATACATTCCAGATTGAGGGTGCATACATTCCAGATTAAGGATGCCTACATTCCAGATTAAGGGTGCATACATTCCAGATTAAGGGTGCATACATTCCAGATTGAGGGTGCATACATTCCAGATTAAGGGTGCATACATTCTAGATTAAGGGTGCATACATTCCAGATTAAGGGTGCATACATTCCAGATTAAGGGTGCATACATTCCAGATTAAAGGTGCATACATTCTAGATTAAGGGTGCATACATTCCAGATTAAGGGTGTATACATTCCAGATTAAAGGTGCATACATTCCAGATTGAGGGTGCATACATTCCAGATTAAAGGTGCATACATTCCAGATTGAGGGTGCATACATTCCAGATTAAAGGTGCATACATTCCAGATTAGGGGGCATACGTCTGATTTTTTTATAATACATTCCAGATTAGGGGGCATACATCTGATTTTTTTATAAATTCTTGATGGAAAGCAACAGCTTTTTCTACCTGTGAATCTCGAGGTACAGGTGCAGTTATAGGAACCGGAAAGGTCGTTACACTTCCCCAGATTAGCGCAAGGTTGGCTAATACACGGGCTTTCATACGACTGACATGTCTTCCCCTTGAAATACTGCGGACAGTTGCACTGGAAGTCATTGGGTAACGGTGAGCAGGACCCACCATTTTGACACGGATCGTTTATCTCACACAAGTCGATCACTGTGGAGCAAAATAAAATGGTTTAGAATCAAATTAATTCCTTACTAAACCCAATACTTGGCCATCATAATAATAAATCCATTTTAATTGCCTGAAACAGATATTATTGATTATAAAACACTCCTATATCGTCCTTATACTTTTATACTCATTTTTTGGTGGTTCAGAACACTTCTATAATTAGTAAACGCAGTTCTTGGTCATAATAGGAGCATTAATTTCACTTTATGTACCTAATTTACACAAACTTTTGTTCAATCTGACATGGAACATGCCTATCATATAAGTTATTCATGAATACAAACACCAAAATACAACATCTATCTGCTAGTTTAAATAACAGTTTAATCAAACTTTAGTTCAATCTGACATGAAACATGCCAATCCAGTGTTTTGTCCAAAGAATCAAACACCGAGATACACATTAAGGCTGCAGTGCCTTGTATAGGAAATAAACCAACCTTCACAAACTCCATTCACAAGTTTGTAGCCCGAGTTGCAGCGGCAAACATAGGAACCAACGGTGTTGGAACAAACCGAGTTCGCTTGGCATTGAAGCCCCGGGAAGCGACATTCATTGACATCCACACATGTGTTGCTGTCGTTGAAGCTCGCTGCATAACCGGGTCGGCATTTGCAAGCTTCATCCACCCCGTTATTCAAAGCACAAACAGAGTTCAAACATGTTTTGGTGCACGAGGAGGCTGTGGGAATATTCCATGCAGTTAATGGCAGCAGTGTTTACTTAACAAAACTTTGTTCGGTAAGAGTTTAGACTATTCACCAAAATGTTCTTGGATCTATAACAGATAAAATTGCTGCTGTAACACGACTGTGGGCGCAAGGTAATCATGCAGTTAATTACTGTACTTTATACTAAACAAGACTTTTTTCGGTAAAATTTTCGACTTTTCACCAAACTGTTCTTGGATCTATAACCGATAAAATAGCTGCGGTAACATGACTGTAGGCACAAGGTAATCTGACAAATGCATATGTTATAATTAATGCATTTTCCCACTCACAGGGATAATCAACAAATTTTCCTATGCCACTATTGTGTTACTGAATCCATTAAAGTGTGTTTTATAAAAACGAGATTTGCAAGTGTTTTTGTTCACCTAATGAATCCACTAGATAGACGTAAAACTAATAAAAAAACAGTGCTACCTTTAAACAATTAAATGCAAAACTTACTGGTTTTTACAGTAAGAGAGGCAGACGTAATCGTTTTTCCATTAAATTTCACCATGACATCGAATTCATAAGCTTTATCTCCTTCAAGTCCTCCAAGAATGTGTGACCCAACATTGCTCACGAGGATTGGCGCAGCGTTAAAAGTGATTTCAACCTCGAAAAACGGGAACATAAAGTCGACATGAATTAACCTGTTTCCGCCAGTTGCAGTGACTATAGAAAAAAACAACAGGACATTTTATCTTGTAAGTTGTAAAATAAAGTTGTAAGACATTCAACTTTATATTCACAAAGTTTGACAAGAAAAAAATTCTTTAGGTGAAGATATTTTTTTAAGAAAATTAACCAAATATCCCAAATAAAATTTTCACATGTGCTTACCAGTAACGAGGGCAGAATAGTTGACTGAGGCATTGACGACTGCAAAATAAATTTATAAATAACCATATGAAAAAACTGCAATAGCAGAAACAAGTATTATGAAATTTTGATGCAGAAAAGTAAGACTGAAAATAAAACTGAACTAATCAGTTATTTGTTTGTGCAAAAAACATTAAAATAATTTTGATTCATTTAAACTCTTAAGGATGAGAAGTCGGGCTTTATCAACAGGCATCTTAAAAAACCTCATACTCATAGTTCAGTTGCTAAGTGTCAGTAAGCTGAACCAGTCAAAACGAATGGTTGTGGATTTAAAGCAGCCTTTTGCTAAAATGTTGGATCCAAAAGTTACAAAGCTGATGTTGCCTAACCTGGTGAATTAATGGTTTGAACTAAAAAAGCAGAAATATCCAAATCTTTTACAACACACTACAATAGCTCTGCTATGTAGTAACAGGTCTTCTACAGCCTATAATCTTGGTGCTGGCGCTACTGTGGACCTTTCCATAGAAGTTCTAGCTCTGCTTATCTCATTTTCCAATCCATAGAAATAAAATAAAGAATATTTTCCTACTAAGGACAGAAAACAACATTCATCAAAAAATTCCTTAAAGGCTTAGCACCAAAAGAAGAAGGATATACAAACCTGGAACAGTCACGGTTGGGAAGGCAGTAGTAACATGCACCATATTGGGGACTGTACTGAATCCGCCGTCACCCGACCCAGAAAAGACATCAGGGTAGGTCACAGTCGGTACGTCACCTGACCCGGAAAAGTCATCGGGTAGAGTCACGTTCGAGATATAGATTGGAGCCGTGCTGTTGCCCCCCGACCAAGGCATAGGTGTTGTGTTAGCAGATGGGCCAGTATAGGAGGGGTTTGTTGTGTTTGAATATGTGACTGTGGGGTTTAGGGAAGTGCTGCTTGGAGTTGTGTAATTTTGGGTAGTGTAGTTTATATTAGTGTAGTTTGGCGTAGTGTAGTTTATATTAGTGTAGTTTGGGGAAGTGTAGTTTGGAGATGTGTAGTTGTAATACATCTCAGTTATATTGGGTCGAACTGCCAAAAAAATAAGACATGTTATTAGTTTATTTTTTATTTTTTTTGCTTCTTTATTAAATAAAGAAAGAATTAGCAGTAATGTTAAAGGGACAGACAGAAAAAACTGGCAAAACAAAAATATTTAAAACAAGCCATAAATACACAGGGTATAATAGAAAAAAAGTATGAGGCTGTTAAACTTTACATCAATCAAAACAAAATAAAATAAAATAAAAATTTATAAAAATTGGATCCTTGAACAAAAAGTGTGCAAGCATATTACTAACGCAAATGACTTTATAAGATTGATGTATACAAAACATTGTAATAGCTTTTGTACTTCACATGTACATTATGCAAGGTATTCTGACATATGCCTATTTTACTAAACCGGTATACTCAATCAATGTGATATTGTATACAAAGTATATAAAGTACCATACAAAGGCCAAATGAGTTAATGTACGTCTGTAAAAGTGCCTGTCAATTACAGGTTTAGAGATATGTATGATTGTGTTTCACAGTGAAAGTTATTCAGTGCTTTGATTCAATGGATTTAGGAAGATTTTTCAAAAATCAAAGTAAAATCATATATTAAAAACAATCCAATAGCTTCTGCAACCTAACTGTGAACATGAGGTATGGGATATAGGGGGATAGGATATTCATGTTTACATCCGTGAATGGGAAAACCTAGGAGGTTGACACACAGGCATCGTCAGATCACCTCCTGCCCACCATCGGGTTACCGGAGCTATTGCAGTGTGTTGTGCATGATTTACTAGTTCTTTCAATTTAGTAGAACCCATAATCCGTTGGGTTCAGGTAATGTCCGCTAAGTACCTTGCCTAAGGACACAACCGACTAGCTAGTGATCAGTTTCAAACCTTAAACCGTTCGGTTGAAAGGCGTCTCACTAAACCACCAGACTTACCGGTCGGGTAAAACCTGTATGAGATAAAGGTTGTTGTCTCACAAATAGAATTTCCAAAAACTTGACAAATAAATACAATACAGCACCTACCTATTTGCCTGTATGTGAATCTGAACCCCTTTTTTACAACCGAGCTGTCTGATATAAATGCAAGTGTCACATTACTTTTAGAAGAAGTTTGGGTTTGGTTTGTCACATTTCCACTCGCAAAAAGGAAGTAAGACAAATAGGTGAAATTCTGTTAAAATAGATTTAAATATGATTTAAGCTGGATCTTCTTATCCTAAATTTGTTTAATTTTATTTTTTGCTTTAGTATTAAATAACAGCAATTAAACCATATCACAACACAGAAACAGACGGCAAAATAAACAGTCGATAATCCATGATTTTAATTCAATCAATTTATGTGTGGGTATCGCCACTGCGCAGGTCAAGTTCAACAATTGTAAAAAAATCAATAAAACTTGAAAATGTGTTTAAATCATTACATTATTACACAGGTTTAGTTGAAAAATTGGAAGTGGTCGAAATTACTGCCCAATTTACCAACACTTGTACATCCAGATGCCTGATTAGAAGCATGTCTCACAAAACTTAATGGACGGTCCTTATGCCAGGTTTATGGGGTAAAACTGCAACATGGTCAGCATTGTACACTATAAGAGCTCTAATCATGTTATGGTCTGCTTAAGGTCTAGGTATTGTTTTATTGGGGATAAACATATCCTTGCTCTTTCCCGCTACCCTACTGATCAAGTACATTGCCAATAAGCCAGCAGATGATTTTGAGCTTGCAACCTTTAACAAACGGTGGAACATTATTTACAAATAGCCATCAGAATGTACAAGTGATGGTAAATTTGGCAGTAATTTTAAACACTGTCAATATTTCAACTTAAAATTACAATCATTGTCAATATTTATATTCAACCCATCTGCAGTCATTGGTGCAATCTCTCGACTAACCACCCTCTCTCCTGCCGAGAAAACATCGAGAAAACATACAAATTTGACTTACAAACATGGTTGTGAATTCAGATCCAATTAGTGGATCCGAATATTCACTTTGGCCTTCAAGCACGGTAACCTCAACGACATAACCATCATCGGCAGTTAGATTCCACAGACACACAGAATTTAGCGGATAAGAATTCGGCCAGCCTGGTGTGGTGGCTTCTTTGGGAGTTGCCGATAAATCATGGTCCTCATAATAACAAGTGATGTTTGCTGAAATGAGAGGCAAAAAGGTAAAAATATGTCTGGCCGGTTAGTCTGGTGGTTTAGTGCGGCGCCTTTCAACCTAAAGGTTGCAGATTCGAAACTGGTCGGGTGTGTCTTTGTACAAGGCACTTAACTGACATTTTCTAGATTAGTTTAAAACATACCACTAGGTTCAGGTGACATGCACTAAATACTATGACACGGACACAACCAACTAGTCAGCAGTCCAATTGACGTTTTTTTAACCCAACAACCTTTTAAATTAAGACCTGTCTTTAACCCAATTAAGACCTGTCTTTTATCCAATTGAACTGTCCGCTTGAATATATTAATTCTGTTGTGGAAATGTGTTAATTTCTATCCCTGCAGTAATACATGCAGGATTCCAGACAGCTATTTTGTGCCCTGTAATCATGCGTGCGCTGTAATCAACTGTAATTATGCCCGCATGTATGTAATATTGATTTACTTTGGAATGTAACATTCTTTGCCAGCATTCCGGTCAATATAACCTGAAGTGTTTTGCATTAATTTCATTCACTACGATTCACTACCAAGTACCTCAAAAACAAGAATACAACAAACTCAAATCTTTGTTATTATAATTAACAAAATGGACAAGCTTAAAACACCAAACCTGTGATAAAAGGGGCGGAGTATGATGCAATGGTCACATTCATTGTATCCAAAAAATCAACAGTTAGTAGATAGTTGGTGCCCAGTTTAAAGTTCGAGTTGTAATAATAAAAGTATTCAACATTGAATGCTGAGAAGCTTCTTAAATCACTTCCATCGGTCACATTGCCAACAAAGGAGACATTAGCAGTGGTATTCCCATAGGTGGATTGGTATGCACCAAAGTTGATGATTATTTCATTGGTGTACAAATCATAAAATGAACTAGCGTATACATAGAACTCTCCAACACCTAAAAGCAATGAAAATAAAGGTTAAAGACAGTTATGTTAATATAGGATAATTCTGTTTTCCCCTGTAAATTGGAAAAACCAAGGGGTTTAACAAACGGACAATTGTAACAACACCTCGCCCCCACCTAAGAATGGGATAGGATTTTTATGTTTATCCCTGTGAATTGGAAAACCAAGGGGGTTAACACACAGACAATTGTAACACTACCTCGCGCCCAAGTAAGAATGGTATAGGATATTCATGTTTATCCCCTTGAATGCGAAAGCAGGGGATAAACACACAGGCAATCGTCAGATCACCTCGCTACAACTGTCGGCTTACCGGAGCTATTGCAGGGTGTTGTATTAATTTATGAAGCAAGCAGCTTAAATCTTTAAATTGACGGACCCACTAATCCGCTGGGTTCAGGCAATGTCTGTCAAGTGTTTTCGGTTGAAAAGCGTCACACTAAACCACCAGACTAACTGGTCGGACAAATGTTTTAGCCCTTTAAGTCAAAAACGCAATGGGCGTTATCAAAAAAGCATTCATTAGTTAACCTCGTGAATACGTAAGGGAGCATTCTCATATGGGTGTTAGCAAGATATCCCCCCATTTTCTGGTTACTGGTTACTGGAGATATTAAAGTGTGTTGTGCATGATTAAGACAATTTGTCAAATTTGTTAAAACCGAAGGATCCACTGGGTTCAGGCAATATCTGCTTTGTACCATTATCGAAGACGCAACCAACTAGCTAGCAACCAGTTTCTATTGAGCAAATCTTCTGCTAAAAAATAAAACGTAGAGATTGATTGGCCATAAGTATCCTCTTGGTATATGACCTTTAGCACAGGAATCATTATAACATGTAAGAATGTCATTTTCGTGCTTACGATCATGTTACCGCAGCTATTGTGTATGAATTGTGTCTCTTAACTGACTGTATAATATCCGGATTAAACAAAAGAAATTTGAACTGTAAGTAATTGTGACGGTCCACGTTGTTATTTTATCTTTTAATTCAAAACCAATTATGAAGTTTATTTTCAAAGCACTAGGTTAAATACTTTTGGTATGAGGTACAAAAGAAGGTAAATTTTCTCGGGATTGGATTTCTTTTATTTAGGTTTCTTTGCTGACTGCTAATAAATGCGTCCGGCCAGTTAGTCTGGCGGTCAAGTACGTCACCTTTAAATCGAAAGGTTGCATGTACGAAACTGGTCTCTAGCTAGTCAGTTGTGTCCTTGGGCAAGGCACTTTACAGACATTGCCTAAACCCAGCAGATTAATGTTTGTACTAAATTGAAGAACGTGTCTATCATATACAACACACTACAAGAGCTCTGGTAATCCGACGGTGGGCGCAAGGTGATCTGACGATTGCCCGTATGTTAACCCCCCTGGTTTTCCCATTCACAGGGATAAACATGAATTTCCTATACGGTTTCGCACCTGCAACCCTTCGATTCAAAGGCGACGTACTTAACCTTTAGACCAACCGGCCAGACTTATTAAACTGTTATTAATAAACTCTATTATAATAAAACCCAATATTTTCCTTGAATGTTCAAATGTGAATAAGTAAAAAAATATTAATACAATATTTTTTGCTTAGACCATATCACGAATCCTTTATAACAGGGGGGCTCAACTTTTGGCATTTTCGAGGGTTACATTGCATTTGTAAAATTCTGCCTAAGGGCAAGGCCACATGCAATTTTTTTTTAAATATACATAAATTGTGTTTTTTTAAATCGTTTAACCGTTGAAAGGTTTAACAAATGTATAACATTTAAATAAAAGCCTTACAAAATACTATTGTTAAGCGTTTGAAGGCCGTATTGAGCAAGTGTGGACGCGAGTTTGACATCTCTGTTCAAAAGTATCACTTTTGTTTCCCGGAAATACCGTAAGACGAGAACAAGTCCCCCGCCATTTTATTATGATTTTAAATGTCCAAAATAATCATATATCAAAGTAGAAAGTTAATTTTAATAAAACAAAGCGACAAGTTTCAAACGGTTAATGTATCCGAATTATATGGAGTAAAATGATTATTTACATGGGTATTTTCAGAATCGAGTGTCGAACGCAAAACGGTATAATGCATGTCCGGCTATTTGGTTGCAACAACGCTTTTTCTAACTACAGCTTTACCATAGGGTCTACATGCCTACAAACGGTACTACCTTATAGCCTACTAAGTCGAGGACAAAAATAGTCGAGCTCAAACATGGTCATATACCAGGAAAACGAGTTTGTAATCAGAGTAGGCAGCCAAAAAGCGAATATATATTGTATTCGTATGCAGTATAAAGCCCATGCAAAAAAACTCGTACTCAACGATTGCTCACCTGTTATGTTGATTGTATCGCTATGAGGGAGAGCCGAGGACTGGGGCAAGGATGCTCCACACCACAACAAAGACAAAGCCACCCATATCGGGTAAGACCACATTTTCGATTATCTCGTATCCTATATAACATGTACGTGAAAATAGAACAGGATTAGATACCTTGTAATAACTGCATAACACGGCTGTAGGGACAGGAAACTTGGTACATGAAGGGATACCCACGTCGGTACGTCTGGCAGTCATCAGATTATCGCGTGCACTCACTTGGTATACCGTAGCCGTTTCAGTGTGATAGGATAGGATATTCATGTTTATCTCCGTGAATGGAATAAACAAGGCGGTTAACACACGGTCAATCGTCAGATCACCTCGCGCTCACCGTCGGGTTACCAGAGCTATATTGCAGTGTGTTGTACGTTAGACACGTTTCTTCAATTTGATTAACCCGTTAATCCACTGGGTTCAGGCAATGTCCGTAAAGTGCCATGCTCAAGGACACAAGTACACAACCGACTAGCTAGCGACCAGTTTCGCACATGTGCTGCATTCGATGAAGACGTTTCTTTAGTTATTCACCCACTAATTAACTAAAAGTTGGAGCAACTTTTGTCAATTTGTCTAAGGACATAATTTACCAATAGTCTTTCGAGCCCACCAACTGTCAGTAGGACATACAACTATATGGGCTAACCAGGTGAACAAAACTTGAATATCCTTTTCCGTTCCTAAAAGTATAAATACTAACTGCACATTAATGCAAGTTTAGCTATTCATATAAAAATCTAGACTGTTCTGTACTTTTTAGAAACGATTTTTATAAAATTGTAAGGCAAAGATTATGCTGTGCAATAATAAACGTTTTAGGCAGAAATTGATTCTAGTTGCCAACAATATTCTATAGTTCTACGAAACCGTTTTCTTCAGTCAGTTGTAACTTGCTATTAACACCCAGGGCCTCCTGGCAACTTGTGCCTAACATGTCTTCACTTTCATTATATCCCTAATATCCGGTGTCGCACTGTGGTGAATGTTATCCATTTGTTTATAGTAACCGGTAAGCGATTCTTCTGTTCAGTATTGGGGAATTTTCTCAGCAGCCAGGTGATGTATTGTTTTTCACGTAAACAGGAGTGCTGATTTACAGCCTTACAATGGCTCTCTTCTCCTGTTACGTATTCAAGAATGATTAGGCGTATTAAAGACTGCAATACAAAAGCATTCTTGGTCAAAATAGAACCTCTGGTGTCTTAGATTTCCTTTCCGATATTAATCTACATGGTCGCCGTTAACACGTATGAGCTTTGATTTACATTTGGAATGCATTTTAGTCCGGCCGGTTAGTCTGGCGGTTAAGTGCGTCGCCTTTTAATCGAAAGGTTGCATGTGCGAAACTGGTCGCTAGTAAGTCGGTTGTATCCTTGGCAAAGGCACTTTGGGGACATTTCCCAAACCCAGCGGATTAATGGGTTCTACCAAATTGAAGGAACATGTCTATCATACACAACACACTGCAATAGCTCTGGCAACCCGACGGTGGGCGCGAGGTGATCTGACGATTGCCCGTGTGTTATTCTCCTTGGTTTTCCCATTCACGGGGATAAACATGAATATCCTATCCTACACAAGTAAAGTGGATAAAATATCTTATGCTATGTAATTGACTGCCAAGGATTTTAAGCAGGGATTCTATAAAACATATTGCACATCATGCATTATTAAGAATCGGCCATAATCGAGACTGCCAAACACGTACACATCGCACCAACTTTGACCAGAAGACCACGATTATGGAAGCACAGTAATAAACGATGGAAATAGATTACGACGGTAATTTATATGACTTCCTAATCGAGGTGATGCTTGCAACGATGCGAGAATAGGGATATTCATGTTTTATCGTGCCCATCGTCGATTAAAAGGGTTATCTCAGCGTGTTGTATCCGATTAAGATCTTCGTTCAATTTCAGTATATTCAGTATACATTAATCTACTAAGCTCAGGCGATGTACGCCAAGTGCTCTGTTCAAGGTTGCAGATGACTAGCGACTAGTGACTAGCGACTAGAATCTAAAGCTTTCGACTGAAAGAAGGCGCACAGACTCACCAAGTTGTTCAGATAAACAAAGTATAAGGTCGTGTGGTCGATAGATTTACGCTGATGATACATATACCGATTTCTATATATAAAAAATTGTTATAGACATGAGCCTGTTATGGGTTCGACTTGGCCCGTAAATAAATAAAAAAAATCTGAATAACAATGTTTTATGAGATATCACAACTGGTTCGAAACTGGTCGCTCTGGTCGGTTGTGTCCTTGCGTATGGTACTTAACGAAACATTGCTTGAACCCAGTAGGTTAACGGGTTCTACTAAATTGAAGGAACGTCTATATTCTACACAACAAACAGCAATAGCTGCAACCTTTCGGTTGAACGGCGTCACACTAAACCGCCAGACTAACCGGCCGGACTAGTCATATGTTTACCGGGATCAGTTTCGATCCATGATGGTCTAGTCAATGATGAGTCGTCATCAAGACCGTTTATTTTTGTATGTAAGTCGGTATATGTATCTGCCGCGTTAAGGAGCGGTTCAACTAATTATTCTCCCTATCTCTCTAATGCAAACTGACCTCACAAAAACGGCTGTCACTCAAAATCCTGACATAGGAAGTCTTAGATTTTTTCACAATTTAAAATTGAAGCTTGGATCTGCAACCTAAACTCAAAACCCTACAAAATTTTGTTTAAAAATTTTGAGCCCATACCCCTTCGTACATCGGCAACTTTTTTCCAACAAAACAATTAGCATATGCACAATCAACACCTTTATTTTACAAAGCACTGCTCCACGATTACAAAACTTTACAGCTAAACGAGAACACCGGCGCACAGCCTCGCACAGCAACCTAAACATTGGGGAATAACCATAATTCTTACTCAGCAAAATACATGTTTAAAAACAATTACTCATGGAGGGTACCACTCGTCACATCCTGCCGTTCATAGAGGTCTTAATTGGTTATACGCCATCTTAACCATTCAGTCACACGACGTACCTATTACATCATATAATAAAACAACGCACCATTTTGACCTTTGGGACACCACATACGTCAAGCTTAGCAATACCGAGCAGTAACAAACCCAATGTTAATAATTTTCTTTTAAGAATCGTTTAATTTAACTTGTTAGTAAGTCTTATTGAATTCTTTAGCATTTTGATAGATAATTCTATCGCCATTCACTTAATAGTGGTAGCGACCATGCCAATGTAATGATGCTCTAACAATAGGTTATCATCTATTACATTTCTTTTCTTTTTTTTTACCGAGCCAAGTTTCGGACCCATGATAGGCTCGTTACTAGGACCGTTTTTTTCGTATAAGAAATGGTATAAGTATCGGTCGCGTTAACCATTCGGCTACACGACCGTATCATCGACTACAGTGACCCCATGTTTCCGTTTAGTTAAAACAGCCCGCCAATGTCCCATCAAGCGCCTGGTAAATCACAATGAAACACAAAGATTTCCCAGGAAACTGCATCAAACCATGCTAGAAAAGAATATGTAGAAACAATATATAATGCTAAATGCTCTTTGCTTTAATGTTGTTTTGCCTGCATTTGTGTAAAATTCTTGCCAGATGAGTTTATTTTGTATTTTCGTGACGTCACTGTATCACCGTGTGATGTCATTAATACTTTATTGTTTTTTAATTATTTTTGTTCGAACTAGAATAGGATACGATAGGATATTCATGTTTATCCCAGTGAATGGGAAAACCGAGGGGGTTATCACATGGGCAATCGTCAGATTACCTCGCGCCCACCGTCGGGTTACCGGAGCTATTGTAGTGTGTTGTGTATGATTCACACGTCCCTTCAATTTGGTAGAACCAGTTAATCCACTGGGTTTCGGCAATGTCCGTAAAGTGTCTTGCCCAAGGACACAACCGACTAGCTAGCGACCAGTTTCGCACCGGCAACCTTTCGATTAAAAGGCGACGCACGTAACCGCTAGACCAACCGGCCGGATAACTAGGTTGTGAACCTGTGATGGGCTCGTTACCAAGACCTTTTTTATATTGAAATGTTTATATGTATCGGTCGCTTTAAACATTCGGCCGCACGACCTCACAGATAATGCATCTTAACGCCTCGACAAATAATACACCACATTTATAACGAAGTCTGAGGTTCTCCTATTCAGTGCGACGCTCCGCTGTTAGTCAAGTTTGGCCATAAGCCATGTACCAGCTACGTGGAATATTGGGATAATTGTCAGGCGGCAGTGGATATTGACATTCGGCCAATTAGGTGGGTTTAGATTATAGTCAAGATTATTGTTTGTTATCTATAACAGTTCTTTGCAATATAAAACAACACATATGCAATTGAACCCCACACTATACAAATTAAAGAAATACATTGATTTAACAGTATGTTAACAACGAATGACGAAACGTCTGTGTAATTATTATACGGTGACTTGAAGCTGAATCGTAAACCACACCGTCGTTTTCATAACTTATTGTGCAATGATTAAAAATATTGTGATTGAGTTAAAAATACGATATTGATTCAAAATATGACCGTGAAGTTAATACAACATACTAACTTAAGGCAAAACAGCTGTAAAGTAATTAACGGAAATTACGACGACAAACAGCATACGGTTCGACAGTAGTTGCTTATTTGTTGATAGTCGAGTGAAGGAAATTAGTTTGGATGACACAGAATTCTTTTATTATTAATAGTGAATGTAGTATATGCTAAAAATTATAGAGGACACTACAAATTGAATGTAGTATATGCTAAATATTAAAGAGAACACTAAAAATTGAATGTAGTATATGCTAAATATTATAGAGAACACTACAAAGTGAATGTATAGTAGATGCTAAATATTATAAAGAACACTACGAATTTAGGCATTTTAGTAGAGATTTTATTAACACTACGAATTTAGGCATTTAATAGATTTTATGTACAAGTTCTGCAGAGGGGAAATGGTTTGTAAGGCAGTAGAATACGACTTCCAACCCGAATATAACAGTGTGCTGTATAGGTTGTTGTCTAATGGCTGTCACCAACGCATATGTTTACATTTTATCGTGTCATAGTTGCACTAGAGTACCAAAGCGAAATAAAGTTTTATTTATTAAGAAATTCACAAGATTAAGTTAAAATTGTAATTGAAACGAAATACCAAGTGATTGGTTATATACGACGTTTTCAGTTTTATAGGCGCCCTTTAAACTTTGTATAATACAATATATAGAGAGCTATTTTAACAAACAGTGGCTTATGGGCGATAAAACACGCGTAATCGTCAGGTTAGCTCGTGAACAGATATTCCTACAAGTTATATACATGTCCATTATGCCACTGAGCTCAGGCAACACCCATTAAAGGCACTGCAAAGTTTTTTTTATGGATTAAAGTTGGAACCAACTATGCTTCGTCATTTTGACTGTTTTTTTGTTCATGTGGTGATTTCTCGATATAATTCGGTTGCTCTATAACCATATGGCCACAAGCTTGTTCATTTTTACCCAAAGGCACAATCGACTTGTCCTTTGCTTGTGTCAGTCTGCTACCATTTTGTTTGACTATAAGAAACAAGCGACTTGTAAACCGGGTATAAATGATCAGCTGTCTAATTGTTTCCTGCTATTCCTCCCAGAGTCTTGGTAATTATGGAATATCCGGAATTAAACGCAACCGAAGCGTGTGACATTGCTGTAAAACACTGGGGATTATCTGTAGCTGGAGTAAGCAGGTTAAACAGTTATGACGATCTCAACTTTCTTATCACTACAACCCGAGGAACGGAATACACGTTAAAGGTTGTGAGCAATTCAAAAGGTCGAACCGGTAAGAGCCTGTGTAGGCATTTCGACAGTCACACTAACCGATAAATCATTGTCTATGTAAATTGCACGTTATGTTGGATACAAACACACGCGCAAGCAAGCAGGCAAGCTGTCGGTTTGTTTCCCAAAAAGCAAGCAACTCAAAAGAGGGGTATAAGGAAAGGAGGGATACTGCTCACTAAAACTATGAAAACTAATTCTAACCCTTCCATATACACACTAATCTCAATCCCAGAATAAATTATAACACCATAATCTTCCTTTTAGTGTGCAGTTTTCCCTTCTTCCCTTCTCCCCCTCCAAAAAGCTACCTGGGAATGTAAGCTTACTATATATTAAAACTTGACCTCTTACGGACTTAAGAGCGTGTGTGTGCAACCAATGGCACGGAAATTTACCAGCTTGGCTGGGGTAATAGTGCATGTGTTCGAAACCAGTTTCGAAATAGGTGTGTTCGAAACCAACGTGATGTTGTAACATCTCCATCCCTGCCCCAACGAGATAAACATTATTATATTCCTATTCAATGTATAGTTTTTTCATCTTAAATGCCGTTCACAATTTGTTTTGGGCAATGCTAAAGGGAGGAAAAGCGGGAAGGAGGGAAGGAGGGAAACTGCTTACCAAAACTATTGGAATTAATTTTAACCCTTCCCTAAACACCAATCTTAACCCCAGAACTAACCCTAACTCTAGCCTATGTTTAAAATTAACTCTAATGCCTTAATATTCACTTTAGTGTGCAGTTTCCTCCTTCCCGCCTTCCCGGTTTCCCTCCTTTTAGTTTTTCCCGTTGTTTTGATAAAGAGCTGATACTTGTACTCGTATCACCATTAAATGGTTTTATGACATACTTCTTTGCAGAGTTAATTAAAGAAATCACTAGGATGATGGATATTCTCAATAAGCATGGGGTAAAAGTACCGAAACCGATGCTTTCAAAAAGTGGCGACATCTATGTTACATGTAAGTTGATGAAATTTAGCCAAATGGTGGCGTAAGAGTGCAATATTTCCGAAAGTTCTAGGTTTTTTAAATTTCCACTTGAACAATCGTGTGGCTGAATGGTAAACGTGACTGATTCATATACCAATTCGATATATAAAAAACGGGCTGAGTGACGAGCCCATCATGGGATCGAAACTGAGCCCGGTAAAAATATTTAAATGTCTACACGTTTTACAGGACAGAAAAAATCTCTTTATAGGTGGATACGAGTTTTTTCAAGAAGTGGGTTAATTGCGCGTTAAAACATATTGCCCTTTCCCACTATAACAAACAGAATACTTAGTTTCAACCTTGTGAATGGCAATAAAGGCCGTCAAGGTCGTTAGATTTAGATTAGCTTGGGCCCAACGTAAAGCTATTGCAATATGTTACATGTTTAATCAAAGTATGTAAAATATTACCCTTGGATAAAACAAGATATTCCTCCATCAACGAAATTATGGTAACTCACATCATTTTATCATGGTTTACACCAGGCGATCAACACAACACCATTTTCACGCTACAGAGCTTCATCCCAGGCGAGGTTCTTGAGAACATTCCGCTAAAACAACCAGAATTAAACGACGTGGCATTCCAATGTGGTAAAATAATGGGGGAAATCGATGTTTTACTTATGGTAAGATTATTATTAATATAAAGTAGAAAAGGGTGTTTATCGCAAGAGTTTCTAAATGAGTGGTTGACAACCTTTTTAAAAATATTTAGTGGGCTACAATCAGGTCACAATCATAGTTCTGTCAATTTATAATGACACAGCGACACCTTGTATGAAAATAAGTTTACTTTATTGGGCTATGGTATGTTGTACACCACAATACACCCTCTTAAAGTGGTACACCCTTTAAAAGAATGGAAAAAACCCTTGGGGTGTACAATATACACACTTGGAAAGCACTGTTCTATAGATAGTGTTGATTTGTTTCCATCCATCGTCGATTCCGTTGACTCAGCGGTATCGTAGTTGTTTGTGCCAAGTTTCGGTACCGAAACCAACAGTTTAGTTTGAGGCAAATCAGCCATTTAGCGAAGGAATCTATAAAACAAATTAAATGGCATGAATATTTTCACAGCTCTGTAATCAAAATATTTTCTTTTTTCTTCAGTGATTTTTCAATGGTTACACATTTAACACGGTATACTTTTAGAACAATGCCACCAATTCCCAAGGCGAAAACAGATTTGGATGGAATCTATTGAACACAGCAGAGATTAAAACCGCGATCGCTTATATCGAAGACGAGGAACTTAGCCAGCGTTGCAGCGAAGTTGTTTCACTTTTTATGAAACAAGTTTTACCAAATCTTGTTGAATTTCAAAAAGGTAACGTAGGGGCAACACTTAAAGGAGGAAAAGAGGGAAGGAGGGAAGAAGGGAAGGAGGAAAACTGCTCACTAAAATTACGGAAACTAATTTAAACTCTGCCCTATACACTAATCTCAATCCCAGAACTAACCCTAACTCCAACCCTATTTTTATAACTAACTCTAATGTCATATTCTTTATTTTAGTGTTCAGTTTTCCCCCTTCCCACTTTCCCGATTTCCCTCCTTTTAGTTTTCCCCTAACGTAGGCACGGAAGTATGAAAATGTTAAAAACACCATAAGTAACAAAAAGAATGACATAAATTACACCTTACACAAGCCCGCAACTAATTTTATTTTTTTCATGCATTTTCTTAATGTTCCCTTACCGATAATAGTTCTTCGTATTACTAATTAACCAATTAACCCCGCTATAATGACGATTATGTGGTTTGTGACGTCACCACTTTCATCGCCGAGGATACTTATTTTCTTCCACAGCGCTTTCTATTTAGTCTACATTGCTTTCGGTCTATTCGGTGATTTGTATTATACCACAATGTATTTGTGCGAATGAGTACGGCCATGTTTAACGATCTATCTTCTTTAAAGGCGTAATACATGGTGACGCAAATACGGCGAACGTGATAATGGCGAAACAGGGAGAATTCAAAAATAAGCAATCGCTTCATTGGGTTGTCAGCGGTAAGCCTAATTAAAGCTACAGGAGTTTCCCTAATTTCCCATGGGAATAGTGTTCTACTGCCTGCACGAGGGTATTTTCGTGATTTAATAACTGTCATTTTTCTATCTCGGGAATAAAGATTAATATCCTAAACTAAAGGACACGCCGCATAACTTGTATTAATGTCTACAGGGATAATAGACTTCGGAGATATGCACTGCAGTTATTGTGTGTTTGAGGTTGCCATCTTGCTTACATATCTAATGGTAAAGTCAATCAAATGCAATTGCGATATGTGGTTGGCTCATAAATACGGGTTAATGGGTTACGAGGCTGTTTTACCACTGAACGAAGCTGAAAGGAAAATCTTAAACACCATCATCGCATTACGAACTGTGCAATCAATCAGCAATTCTTATAAAGCCCTGACAGAGAGACCGGAAAATGCAGAATACGTACTGCAAGATACTGATGCCATGAAAACTCTACTGACCAATTTAAAGTATTGAAAACGAAGGTCTACAAAAAGGATGTGCGGTGGCAAACTGTCACTTTATAACATTAATCTTGATATACAAAATAAACTAACTTGTGGTTAAGGTTTTTAAAACATTTATCTAATTTATTTTAATTTTCTTCACAAAATAGTGTGGTTGCGTTCGTTCCACTTTGCAAAAAAAATTTGCTACCAAAATACATCTTACCAAATGTGCATTAATCTATATTTATTTTGCAATATTGTGCAATATTTTAATAAAATAACGATTTTGGGTTGTACCGCATGTACATATTGTGTTCTAGTGATACAAATCAAAGTTAATATAACATTTTCATTTTGAAAATATCGGAATGTTGCTTTATTCCATTAAATTGTATGTGTACTTTTATTCGCATCAACCACGCAACACCACAGCGGTTAAGAACGATACGATAAAATTTGCCAGCACTTCCAGTGCGATAACTTCCGGCTTAAGGGCTTCCGGGTTCTCATATATATATTGGATATTACGTAGCGTGTTGTTTCTCAGATATACTTCCACTGGACTACAGGGTGGCACGCCCTCCCACGTCACACACTACTATCCGATTTAACTATAAAAAAATATATATAAAAAATGTGTGTAACATTTCTGATACTTGGCAACTAACCAACTAACTAGTTCTATATTGGCCTTAGATTTTTGCCCAAATTATCTTCTAAACCCATGCATAATTCTCCAGTGCATATATTAGTGTCGAATTAAGAAGGCAATCAAACATCAGAAGTGCTAAAAAGTTGTGAAATATTTCGCAATTAACGGTTGGACCAAGGTTAAACCAAACTGCCAATCATCGAATTACGATCCGGCTTAATTACACAAGGAGCAAGAATTGCCAACGGCGGTAATACGAATTGCAGCCACGATATGAGACTAATGTGAGGCGGGTGTATTTTGGTGAACTGTGCACGTGATATAACACGCGGCCGGATTTCCCCACAACACTCCTTTTCAGGAGACTGTAATTACCGGAAAACCAAATATTTACAGCGGAAAATTAATATAGACCAACTCTAGGTTTTTCTTTTTTTAATTTTGGAAAACGACCGAAAAAAGGAAAACGGCCAAAGAAAAAAAAGAAGATATTTCCAAGGAAATAAACCGCAAATTTTTGTGTTTTATCTAACCTGTTCAACAAGTTTCAGGCATCGGGAAATGTCATAATACGAAACCAGACAAATATACAACAGCCCAAGATTTCTATGTCTACGTTCCTTCATCTATGATAAATTGTTTTCAAATTTATGAACGCCAGGCTTATAAAATGGCGATTATAAATGCCAATTACAAAATCGGCGGAAAAGGATATTATTTAGAAAATGAACATCAAATATAAATGGCAGATTACAGTTATAATTACTAAGTTTGTTAACCTCCTTGCTTAACATTAAATAGTTAACAATGCTCACAAGCTTTTAGCCAACCAAAAGTTTTGTTTCATTGCTGTACTTTTGCAAAACTTATTAAATATGATATAACTATTGTCATTAAACTTTAGAAACTCAGTAAAATACCAGTACATTTAGACATTGAATAATTGTAATGAGTGTGATCGTACACTTCCAGCTTAAGTATAACGTTCTTCCATAAACGTGATGGTATACCGTTACCTTATTAATGTACAATATTATAAAAAAAGGGATATATATATTAGGGTAATATGCTTGATTCATGTTGAATTAGGTTGCTAATAATCTAAATAAGTACTTTTATGACGCTCATTTGTGACGTTTTTGTAGGTGTAGAATTACGTCATTTCATTGGCAAGTAGGTGTTAAATTTGTTCTTTAGCGAAATGTCCTTATAAAAAGAAGTAACTAGTTATAAAAGCGAACAGCGAAGTAGCTATCGTGATTTAAACGTCAAATTTCCACAGATAAGCTATGTTGTTTTGATGCATATGTAGGCAGTATAAGTATCAAACGTTAGACTTTTGATGTATTCTTGGTCTTTCGGGAATTTAAATAGAATCGCAGCAAATTTGTTCTGTTATTGTGTGTAAACAGCTAAACTGGCGAAACAACGTTTAAATTGGCGATCTAGTATATGTAGTAGCGTAATCATATGTATTGCTTTATACAGTTTATCTTTAAACAGTGTTCTGCTTAAATCAACGGATGCTGTAAAATTAACTCGCAAACAGTTCGTGCGGCAATTCTAAGTGCAGCATGATTTTGATCCAATTTTCCTTCATAACAAAGTCAATCAATGCAAATGATGTATTTATTATATTAGATACAATAAATATAACAGCACGGCCAGACATAGGACGACGCTAGTTATTATAAAATATCGAGAGAGCACTTCTCTTGGTCGTTGTCTGCCAAGTAGTATCTAAATGTGATTGCTGCACAATTCTGCAATAGCTTTAAAATTAAACCACAACTTAAATTTGTCTATTTATAGCCGTGGGAATTTGGGGATACTCGTTATACTTTTTTATGTATTTGTTATCTCAAGTTCTTTGTTGTATAGCGGATGTGGTGCTTTAGAGTGGCAATTAAACTATTTGTGACAATTAAACTATTTGCAAAATAATTTCAATCTGACACTGCGATTTGTAACGTCTTGCCTCCAGGTCAAAACAAAGCTTTTCATCTATTTATTTAACGAAAAACACGCTGGTCTAGAGTAACAATTTGCTATTTTAATTACTGACTCTAGCGATTTAACAAAATTGGATAAGCTGTCTGGTGGTAAGCCGAAGAAAGTCGTTGTTTTTACCAGTTGTGGGTTTGAAATAAAGTTTCGAAATGGTAGTAGAATTTTTATCCATTAAAACACCAGCACAGTTAATATGTCTCGATAACATTAAAGGTTTGGTAATTATCATTTATTTGTATCCACACTCTTTGGTACATGCTTCAATTTTGTCTGTCTTATTTCTTTTTCAACGGGCTTGGTTTACCGCCAATGATTCCATTAGACAGGCCTGGGGACATAACTAAAATTCGAAGAATGAATCTATGGAAAATTTATAGCATACAACTAATCACTAACCCAACCAAGCGGCATTGGTCTTTTATACTAGACCAAAATTTCGTTACTAGTCAGTATTCAGTTTTAGTAAGCATATATTTTCCATATTATAGTACTATGCCTGATTACAGATCTGTACATACATACTTGATCGAAAACTCTTTATTTACAGTTAAGGTTCATTAAAGAAAACGCGTAAAATATTATAAAGTTTTATTTATTAGTTAATAGACTGAATCACACTAATTTTTTCAGTAAATTGAGCTGTCTTCGTTTACAGTGCAGCATAACGAATTAAGTAGGCCTACACCAATTTCCAAATGGTGTATGCAAAATAAATTACGACATAAATTTTATTAACGACTCGTTTTTACTACTGTTCGTTTTGCCGTTTTCCCCGTTTCGGTGTTGTAATTTATTTTATTTGCTGTTATTTAATACTAAAGCAAAAATGATTAAATTGAACTAAACTTATTTGTTCAGTTGGTCCTTGGAGAAATCACAAATAATATTTTTCAAGGAAACAAAAAGCGGGGTTAAACTTCTTGTGGACAAGGGCATATCTCGGTCACATCATTGCCGCACATACTCAAACGGCTTATATATCAATTATAAGGAGTGCTTGGAAATTTTGGATGGAATTTGTTTAAACAGTTCTAGCTCCTCGGCACTTTAGTTCCAGCTCCCCGCGTCCTCAAGAGAGATTTGTATTCCCTTAGGCGTCATGGCTTTGTATTCTCGTATTAGAAGTGCTCGCAGGTTTCGATGAGTGTTGAAGAGTGGGGAGAAAATATGTTATCGTGACCGCTTGTTTACACCCGGCGCCGCCTCTATCGCTCGTCTATATATGAGCGTGCACCGCTGGAAACAGCAGCATTCTGCCTTGGATGCACCGGGACTTGGTTCAGATATAGTTTGGCGAGTAGAATTGCCGTGGGAGGGATAATCATTTCAACGTTTTATCAGAGCGGTTGTGTGGCTGAACGAGCAGCTCGTCCGATTAATAATGGATAGGATACTTATGTTTATTGCAGTTAATTTAATAAAGTGGACGTTGTAAATGTTAATCGTCAGATTCCCTTATGTTCACGGTCGGTTTGTTATTGCAATGCGTTGATACGAAAGGGAATTTTCTATAGTATTTCAATTCATTACTATTGGATTTAGTCCTTTGACATAACCGACCAGTTATTGACTAGTTTTGATTCAGTATCTATTTTTAATTGACGCCCGACGCGCTGCTAACTATCTCGCCGGAATCGTACAAAAACGTACCTAGAAACGATATGTTTTTTTCTTTATTTCAAATTTTAATTAAAATAAAGTTTGCTATATGATTGTTTGATATTTTAAAAGTTTCTGTGATAAAATAATTAGACTAGAAAAAAAATCGTCCCCGCTGCATTATCGCACGTCCACTAACAAAATAGGGATTTCCCCTTATTTTGCAACAAGAAAAAAATGGCGAACAACGCCAACAAATTTTGCGATAAAAAATCTCTAAATTTTGTCAATTTTTTGTCTAAAACAGTTCCGAACTGAAAGTAATAGAAATGAATAAGCGCTGGAGTCCGGCAGTGATGCTGGGTTCAATTTATCTTCTGGCGGCGTTGACAACGTTCACAAATGCTGAAAAGTAAGTTTTCCATTTTTTATACAAAAAATATTTGTCAAAAAAAAAAGAAATATATTGTTTTTTAATAATATGAAAGGACCTGCAACACTTATTTTTACGCAAAAATATACATTTTTAATACAACTACTGGGCCATGTTGTATATCATGTGGGCGTTAGTCTAAAAAGTATGGTATTTGCTTGCAAGCGATAACAAAATAATTCACAGAAAAACGGTTAACTAATTTGGAAGTCTAAAAATTAAGATGTATTCGAAAATGCACACCAAACCTTAAAATAAATACAAAAAACAGGTGTAAAAATTTGTCTAGAAAGAAAAATTGTCAATGTTGCTTCTTGTTAACCCCCCCCCCCTTTTTCAGACTTTGTGTGTATGTATATGGTAATGTAAAAAGCCAACTCAGATTCTATTAAATGTGAAGCAAATTTAGTTATCTTTTGTATGCCTACCCTCTGCTTTACAGACTAGGCAAGATGTGGCCGCCAAACCTAAAAATTACTCCTTGTATCAAAAACCTAAACCTCAAACTCCCACTGCAGTCTGTACAGCATCTACCTTCCGAAGCATGTGCGGCCAGGTTTCAATATTTCCTTCACCATTTCCATCCTCGACTACCCATCTGCAGTGGAAGTGTCCACTGTGTTCAGGTCCGCAGACGACACCTTCCAAGTCCAATCAACTGACACAGTGAACAGTGGTAAGTTTGCATTTTAAACTGATTTCTCGAATTGTATTTATCACATCTTAACTTAAAGCTAGGTGGACATGATGATTGGCTTTTTGTTGGATTTCGCTCCATGTTTCCTACAGCCAAAAGTCCAAAGATTTACATCTTATTTGTTATTCTATTTTGTTAATGTTATTCTATTCTGTTAATTCTATTTTGCATACACTGTTTTTCAAGAATTTTTATTCTATTTCGCTTACCCTGTTTTTTAATAAATGTTATGCTATTTGGCATAAACTGTTTTTCAATAATATGAGATGTATTTACTTACATAAAAACTATTCCTAGGGTCAAGCAAAAGAGTGTCTATGATTGGGGTAAGTGGCTCTTATACTTTTTTACCGCATTAGTATTTTGTAATTATAATATATGTACTATATTATTTTTATTAGTACTATTGGTAATATCCATGGGTAAAAACTTGAAGTATGTAACTCACAGGGTGTCATCTGTTTGCGATATAGTTTTTTAGTTTAGTTTATTTTTTAAACATGAAGCAGGACTATTGATAAAAATTTGGAAAACAGAAAAAAATGGCAAAGCCACTGGCAATAGAACGCGTCTAAAAAGTAATAAATTAATAAATTTCGGTATAATTAGACGTGGCCGCTAAACCAAATTTAAAAAATAAATAAAAATTAAAAAAATAATTAATTGTTTATAAAAAAATTACAATATTACACCAAGCCTTAAAGAAAAGTGTGCGGAAAAGCAAACCTATAGTACAGAGGAAAGGCTGGGAGGGGCAGGGTGGGGCGGTATTGTGTGTGGTTTTAGTAATGTTGTACATGATAGCTTTATTTACAAGCCATCTTGATTCCTATGTATCGAGGTATGGGGAGCGTCTCAGGGGAGGTATTTAGTGGCTTTGAGGCGGAAACTCAATACCATGTTGATCGCTCTGCACTTGGCGTAAATAGATATATTTGTGTCGCTCTTTAATAATGATTGTGACTTTCAGTTGTTATAAAAAAATGGCTGAATCTTGAATTTAGGTGCCACATATTACTCAAGCATTATTTATTATATATATACCGCAATTATATTACTTTTGCATTTTGTTTGTAGCATGAATAGACAAATGGTACGGTTAGCACTAAACTATTATGCTAT
>CH002406.1:590193-601520 GCA_000149265.1 Ciona savignyi | reverse complement strand
TGTTGTCAATGAAACTAGTAAGTTCAAACCTATTTTTCCGCTGTAATATAAACTCTTTTTCGCAGATCAAAGTAACTGAATTTGATGGCAAGCCACTGACCGAGGCAGACAGACTTGCTAATGATCTGCTAATTGATATGGAGTACAGGTGTGTTGATGCTGCTTTTCTAGTATGCTAATTTTTATGATATTCATGTTTATCCCAGTGACTTAGGGGGCTTTGCACGGGCATTCATCAGATTACCTTGCACCCACTGTCGGTTTACTTTAAAGCTATTGCAAGTTTGTTGTGTATATTTAAGACTTTCTTTTAATTTGGAAGAACCCATCGTTTTATTGAGTTCAGGCAATGTTCTATAAGTGCGTTGCCCAAGGACCCAAATGACTAGCTGACATAGGCGCCAAGTTAGCGGGTGCGCAGGTGCCTTTTACAAGTCGCTTATTTATCAACGTTGAAGTTTTCAAAAATCTGTTACCTCTTATATAACCGCGCTTAGTTCGCTTTGCCATACCAACTTTAAGTCAGCTTGGAAGACAGTTATTTTGAAGATATTTCAGTTATCAACAAATGCACCTTCAAAATTTTCGCACCGTTACGCATTTTAGAAACTTGGCGCCTATGCTAGCTGATAACCAGTTTCGAATCTGCAACCTTTTGAATGAAACGCATTAACTCAACAAGCAAATGAATTGGACAAATAGAGAAATCAAATTCCCTGTTTCCCAGGTACCCCCGTGGAGAGCCAGCCCCGGGTAGCAATACCACCGTAGCCCCCTACTACTCCTATCGTTGGGAGGAGACCCGCCTCTTCACCATACCTCCATCCGGGGTAATTACCATGACAACGGACGCGCCAACGGATACCTTCACATCCATAAACTTCAGGGTAGGTGCACCTGTGATGCTTGTTATGACTGCATTAGATACACAGATGATGGAAATGGAATTGGCGAGTTGGGAAACCAGACATATATTTTTACGAGGAAAAAAATGTGAATTTCCTATAAAGAATAACAAAAATAAGCACAATATTCGATTCTATACCTACTTGTATTTTTTATACCCCAGTAAGACTTCTTTTCGAGTTTAATAATATCTTTGCGCTCACAGCGCATAACACAGCATACAATTAAAATAAAACTCTATTTTCACTGCTCACTTCAGCACTTACTTTAAATATAGAATTTTTTTTGCAACACTATTATGAAGTAAAGAATTAAATAAACCAACAGGGTGCATTGTTTAAAGTAAGCAGGAACAAACAATGCTTTTATATGGAACTTACATATGAAGACAACTGCACTAAACAATGCAAATTTTCATGTTTTTTGTGTATCATAAAATTACATTCAATCCTCCAAAAAATTCAAACTTTAATTTCAAAAACTAAAACACTGGAATGACAGAGTTGAATTTCTTTGCAGCCTTACACCAATGCAACGATGCAGCAACGTTACAACCAACAATGGGAAGCCACTAGAGCGCTATCTCCCTCCAACTCCTACCTGCAGATAACAACAGATGAAAGCAGTGTGGTTCCAGGAAATACAGCGCAAGTCACCATCCGTACCACAGAGCCAGTGTCCTCATTCCGGATAATGGTACGTTGGATGAGTTGTTTATTTTTTACTTTTTTTTCTGATAGTACATTTTTTGTCCTAAATAATATGTTTATTTATTCTTTTTTTTTATTTTTTTTTGGAGATTCCTTTTTTACTTTTATTTAATTTTTGTCCTAAAGGTACAGGAGGCTTTATAACATTTTATAATGTCGGAATATTCGGTTTACAGTCATAATTCTTCGTTTATTAAAGATATAAACACTTTTATTTTAAAAATTTTTAGATTTAAAAGTCTTAAACTAAAATTGAAATTGTTCAATTTGTGTTAAGTAAAAAAATTAACATAGAGTTTAAAAATACAACGAATATTTTATTCCGATGCTCAGCCATAATTGCCAGCGACAATTCAGCCAAAATGCATTAACGATTTATGGGTGCAGAACGCCTGTGCTGGGACAACCTTGCACCTGCCGCATTGTTGACTTTTCACCGCAAGCATGGGGTTAGTATTAATTCCCTGTTAATTGAGCCAACACTTCTACAGACGATATCGAGAGGCGAGATATTATCGTCGCAAAAGTTCATGACGACAAACGGACAGCCGACGAGTAGCCACTTGTATGAGTTCCCAGTAGAATATGACATGATACCAGGCGTGCAAGTGCTGGCTTCCTATGTAAGAGATGACGGAGAAATAGTTGCCGATTTCTTGAAGCTTACCGTCACCGCACAACTTGAGAATCAGGTAAAAGTATTATAATGAACTCCATGTATACTGAAAACATGACCCAAAGTATGATTAAACCTCTATTACCCCAATTTTACACCCGGACTTAGCTAAAAACATGACACAAAGTATTATTAACCACCTGTGACCCCAGTTGACCCAAAGTATAATCCAAACCCCTGTGACCCTAAGTTACGCATAGTATATTCGAACCCCCCATTACCCCAATATTACATACGGACTTAGCTTAAAACATTACCCAAGGTATTACTAACTCCTATTACCCCAATAGTATAATCCAACCCCCTGTTACCCCAATATTACACCCGAACTAAAGTAAAACACATGACCCAATATATAATCCAACCCCCTATTACCCCAGGTATCGATCAGTAGTATAATCCAACCCCCTATTACCCCAGGTATCGATCAGTAGTAAAATCCAACCCCCTATGACCCCAGGTATCGATCAGTAGTATAATCCAACCCCCTATTACCCCAGGTATCGATCAGTAGTATAATCCAACCCCCTATTACCCCAGGTATCGATCAGTAGTATAATCCAACCCCCTATGACCCCAGGTATCGATCAGTAGTATAATCCAACCCCCTATTACCCCAGGTATCGATCAGTAGTATAATCCAACCCCCTATTACCCCAGGTATCGATCAGTAGTATAATCCAACCCCCTATTACCCCAGGTATCGATCAGTAGTTCGAGCACGAGTGTGGACGCAGGGGACGACGTGAGCATCCACGTGCAAACCTCGTCTCCTGGGGCTTATGTTGGGGCTCGTGCCATCGACCAGAGCGTCTTGCTGCTCAAATCTGGCAACGACGTCACCCAAGAAAGGGTGAGATTTGAAACCTATTTGTTTTATTCAAATGTATATCTGTAATCTATTTTGTTTTGTTTAGAAATCCATTTATTTTGTTCAGGAATCTTTTCGTTCTGTTCAGAAATCTATTTTGTTTTGTTTAGAAATCTTCGTTTTGTTCATGAATCTATTTGTTTTGTTCATAAATATATTTGTTTTGTTCAGAAATCTATTTGTTTTGTTCAGAAATCTTTTGTTTTGATCAGAAATCTAATTTGTTTTATTCAGAAATCTATTTTAGGACTAGTGTTGGAAAAATGTCTTCCTTAGCCACAAAATTTTGTCCTTATTTTTCATTTTTTAGTAACATGTAATTTAAAATATATCTTTATTTAAAGTTTAAATTTTTTAAATTCTATGTGTCTGCATTTGATTGTAAGTATATGCATAGCATTATTGCACTGCAGTACGTATTTTTCCAGCATTGCCTATATTTAATTCATGCTAATATTGTAAATCAAAATTCTACTTAATCCTATTGAAAATAAAGGAAAATTACACATTTAATTAACATACACCAATTACAACCAGCCATTTGCAAATAAAATCACATTAAATAGCATTATTACACAACAATTGATTATCCTGCACTTATAAAGTTTTTAAAAGTAAAGATCAGAAGCCTCTCACTTGAAATTTGATTGTTAAGGATGATTTGTTTTTTCACTGTTTTAATAGGATGCACATTAATTTCCTCTCCATGACAGCTTTAATATAAAATCGTGATATTAATCGTCAGCAAATCATCATTACCATATGACTAATTTTCCGTGTCAGTCCATTAAAGTTGCAATCCATCATATTTAGTATTATTGAAACATTTTAGCTGAATTTGGTATTTTTTAGCCGCAAGCTGAATTTGGTTTAGTCTTATTAGCTTTAATATTTGGTATGATTCTTATTCAAATGTGACATTTAAAACTACCATATAGTTTGTTTTTGACTGTGTTTAATTCATTTTTTTCGCTCTAGTCGGTAATTAAAGCAATTAAATGGCGAAGAAAATGGTCAAAAACATCATAACAATACTTGGCCAAGATTTTTTGCTGTTTTGCAAATTTTCAATATTTTACATAAGATAAAAACAACATTGCTTATCCATACACAGGATTAAAGTTGGCTGTTTCAGGCATTAATAGACTTACTAGATACTTAAAGAGCTTAAGTGTCAACTCTATCCAAACAAATATGTTATCACTTATGCAAAATCCCATAATTTAAAAAAAATTTGAATAAAATTTGCTTAAAAACAAATTTAAAAAGCAAAAATTTTAAACAAAATTTTACTTTATGAACTTTACATTCTTTTTTATCTATGTAAGTCATAAATAGTTAAACTGTTGCCTGACATAAGATTACTATGCAGATTTGTTCATGTTATTTTCTTGCTTTAAGGTTGTTAACCTTGTGAACTTCGACCAACTTTCTTAAAAAATAACTTAAAAACAAATTAATAACAGTATTTATCAAATTTTACTCTGTGTTGTAGGTTTAGATTGTTTTTCACTTTATTAGTTTTAGTTTGTGCAATATATTCAAATAATATCAATCCCCACAGATAGTGACAGACTTGAATAAGTACTCTGTGAGCCAAGATATCAACGACATATGGAGATGGTGGTGGTGGTATCCAATCCCCTCTGGTGCTAAGGATGCCAGTGATGTATTCAAGGTGAGGCTGATGTTTGAACTCTAGGGTAGGGGCAAGGTTGGTTAAGGGTACAGGGTTGAAAAAGTTAGGGGTGCAAGATTGAAAAAGTTAAGGATGCAAGATTGAAAAATGAGTTAAGGGAGCAAGATTGGAAAAGTTAGGGATGTAAGATTACACATTGCAAGATTAAAATTCAATAGATTAAATTAAAATAAATGAGAAAATAAAGTATTAAAAGTCATCGGTCCTTACTGAATTGGAATCTATATTCCAATGAGGATGAAAATACAAAACCGATCTTAGCACCGCCCACTACCCATATGGTTCGCTCATAATTATCAAGACTGAAATTCAATTAAATTCATTGAAAACATTTGTTTAAATTTACGGTTCATACCATACAAAAAGGATATAATTTTTTCTTGTTGAAATCTTATAACACATTACATAGAATGATAGTAAAACGCAAGTCCATCCCATTATGCATATTTATGAGTATAAATATCATTGCTAGCATTCTTAACACATTATATAGAATGGTAGGAAAACGCAAGCCAATTCAAATATGCATATTTATGGATTCTTAATTTAGTATAAAAATCATTGCTAGCATTCTTAACACATTACATAGAATGGTAGGAAAACGCAAGCCAATTCAATTATGCATATTAATGGATTCTTAATTTAGTATAATAATCATTGCTGGCATTCTTAACACATTACATAGAATGGTAGGAAAACGCAAGCCTATTCAAATATGCATATTTATGGATTCTTAATTTAGTATAATAATCATTTCTAGCATTCTTAACACATTACATAGAATGGTAGGAAAACGCAAGCCAATTCAAATATGCATATTTATGGATTTCTAATTTAGTATAATAATCATTGCTAGCATTCTTAACACATTACATAGAATGGTAGGAAAACTAAATCCAATTCAATTATGCATATTTATGGATTCTTAATTTAGTATAAAAAATCATTGCTAACATAATGTAACATTCTTAACACATTACATAGAATGGTAGGAAAACGCAAGCCAATTCAAATATGCATATTTATGGATTCTTAATTTAGTATAATAATCATTGCTAGCATTCTTAACACATTACATAGAATGGTAGGAAAACGCAAGCCAATTCAATTATGCATATTTATGGATTCTTAATTTAGTATAATACTCATTGCTAGCATTCTTAAGTTAAACTCGTAACCATTACAGAAAGCTGGAGTGCTGGTGCTTACTGATGCCCTTGTATACCAAAGTGAACCAGGTTGGTTGAATTTTAGTTTAATTTGATCACAGTATCTTTATCTATATGTCGCAAGGAGTTGTTGTTTTTGTGGCAGAGGTTTTACAAGATAGTTATGTCTCTTGTAGCGATAGATTGATACATACTGCTACATACATTAACTGCGGTTAGCCAACGTTATCAGACAACATTTTAAGGCTTATTTATCTGTCCTTAATTTGCCTATAGATCAGTGCCTTAAGGCTAACTGTGAGTGCTTTTACCAAAACAACTCAGACTTTGACTGGTTTTGCTTCACAACTTCAGAAGTTCAGATAATAAATGTTTATTACAAGTGTTCGCCCAATTAACCTGATGGTTCTGTTCTGTAAATAATTGCCAATGCTGATATTTATCTTTTATTAATCTCGATTAAGTAGACTATTTAGCCAGCTATTAATGCTACTGGTAGATTTAAGCGATGTCTTTACACTTCTAAGTGAAAAGTGCCTACATTTCTGGTCCCAGTGCTACTATGGACCCACCCATACTAATGTAATGTATTATGGCCTACATTTCTGGTCCCAGTGCTACTATGGACCCACCCATACTAATGTAATGTATTATGGCCTACATTTCTGGTCCCAGTGCTACCGTGGACCCACCCTTACTAATGTAATGTATCATGGCCTACATTCCTGGTCCCAGTGCTACTATGGACCCACCCATACTAATGTAATGTATTATGGCCTACATTTCTGGTCCCAGTGCTACCGTGGACCCACCCCTACTAATGTAATGTATTATGGCCTACATTTCTGGTCCCAGTTCTACCGTGGACCCACCCCTACTAATGTAATGTATTATGGCCTACATTTCTGGTCCCAGTTCTACCGTGGACCCACCCCTACTAATGTAATGTATCATGCCTACATTTCTGGTCCCAGTGCTACCATGGACCCATCACTACTAATGTAATGTAATATTGGCGTACATTCCTGGTCCCAGTATGTGAGTGTGAGTGATTCGATCTGATAAAGATAATTTTTTTAATCACAAGGATAACGATAAAAAGCTTAAGTATATAATGCTAAAACATCTGAAAGAATGAATGGCTTCATGGGTAAGAAAAAGGGAAATGTGCAACTATTTCAATGAATAGAGTTCAACTGGCACTTTCAGAGATATCCACTACATCATAAAATCAGCCATATTGTTTGCTGTTTTGTAACCTAAAATTTCCTTAATATTAAAATATTTTAGACACTTGGGGTGGTGGACCTATTGCGTTTTTGCGCCCTGGCGGTGGTTTTGCGGAACGTGGTATTGTTGCATTAGGAGGCGCAGTAGACACTGCGACTCCTACCACGGTTAAGCCTCGCAGTCTGTTCCCTGAAACCTGGTTATGGGACCATCAGATTACAGGGTTTGTGGGACGCCATTGATTGCATGCGGTGGATTTTCTGGGTGTCCTGTACTTAACCTTAGATAGTCACTTGTGTTGGGGGATATTGCACTTTATGAAACTTGTATTGAAGCTCCAACCTAAAACCTGTATACAATCCAACTATTACACTTACACATATTAAGAAAACCCCCAGCAGTCTCAGTTCGGTTAAAAGTACAATAATAACCGATGACAGAAATAACCGATGTTCATTCAGATATTTATCCGGAATATGAGATAATGTTTAATATGGCCGTCGGTGGAGCAGTTGAACTTTCCAGTGAGGTGGCGGTCTCCGGACCCCCTGCTCGCCACACCACGCAGTTATTTCCCTGAAACTTGGCTGTGGCAGGATAAAATATCGGGGTTGGTTTCAAATCCCTAAATGGTGGTGTTACGTTGACAGATACGTTTGACGTAAATCAGTCAATATTACGTTTATAATCGCTGGGCTGCGTGCGCTTTTATTTAAATATAAAGTCAATTTAAGTTTTATTGCAATTATTTAAAGATCCGGTCACAATGCGGGTTGTTCTATGGGTCCTTGTAACATCTTCCACTTAATTATCACACCCTTGATCTAAAGTGCTTATTTCTACATCAGTTTAAAATGACAGACTTTCAGCATTCTAATTTATAATCCATCCCAGTCATGTTACTTTTATAGTGATTGGTTTATCTATATAATTGCGAAACCGGCAAATTTAAATCTATTTCTGTATCCATGGTTGTGTAAAAGTGTATAAGTGGATTTTATGTTTTTTCTTTTCACATGTGTAAAAGTGGATTTTAGGGATACTTGGTCCCCATTAATCCCCAGTCCGCCCAACAATGTAATGTATACTGACATGGTTTTGTTTCTAAGATGTATTTAAATAGACAAACACAAAACAAACCGGTACCATGGCCATAGGTTTATTTGCTGAAATTTTTCCATTGATTTTAATCAAAACTGTCAGGAATTTGGTTGTTATATTAGAGAAAGTAAAAACAAAAGTGGTAACGTCCTATAAAGGTTCATCTTTAGTCACAATAATTGAGATAAAATGCTTTATGATTTAAATAAAACTTCTTATCAATTTTCTATTTTACTTTGGAAATAATGTGACCAAAGAATTCTTGGAGATTTGTTCAACGAAACTTTTGTAAATTCTTTGTTAACATAAATATAGAACTTAATTTTATTGAAATGTTTTTGATTCTGCATTTTTTGTGGTCGAACTGCTTGTTGTTGATATGGGGGTTTCGTCTTGTTACTATGTTAAGTTTTGTTTTTGTGTAGATTTCATGCGTTAATCTTCACCAAAAAGTGTTTAGATGTTTTTTAACTCTTTCAGTGATACATGTCTTGTCAAAAAGGACTCTAACAACTGTTATATGTCTATGCCTTCGAATTTTTAAGTTCTGCTACAATATTATAATTCAAAACTGTAAATTTAGTGTCCAAACACATAATTACCACAGCAAACCTTTTAAAAACAAGATACTGTATATTTTCTACATTAATGGGTATCTTTAGTCTCTTATTTAAATAGAATAAATACCAATATTCATTACAATATTAAGATTTTTCTATCACAATGTTTAGATTTTTTATTACAATGTTTAGATTTTTTTTTACAATGTTTAGAATTGTTTTGCAATGTTTAGATTTCTCATTACAATGTTTAGATTTTTCATTACAATGTTTAGATTCTTTCCCAACCTGGGCTAGTGAGATTCTTGCTCTTGTCCGTCCCGTCGATATGGATGTGCAATTTGGATTTCAATCACTTTCTCGTAGCGTACCCGACCCGCGTCTCAGTCTACCACCGTCTCCCACTGTAACTCCTACCACGGTTAAGCCGCGCAGTCTGTTCCCTGAAACCTGGTTATGGGACCATCAGATTACAGGGTTTGTGGGACGCCATTGATTGCATGCGCTGCAGAGGGTGTGCTGTACTAATGTTAAACGTGCACAAACATGGTACCTGTATATCAGCTCTGATCATGGTACATATATATAGGACCCAGCCATTGTACTTAAGTATGAGCTCTGACAATGGTACATATATAGAGCCAACCATTGTTCTTGCATATAAGCTCCGACAATGGTACTTGTATATAAGCGCCATTTATTTTACCTCTATATATACGCTCCGCCCATGTTACCTTTATATGGCCCCTACCCATGAAAATTTTTCTACTCAGCAAGCAAAATCACCCTGTCACACAACACACTCAGCCCACAGTTTGTCCAGAAATATTAATATTGTTTTTCGCTCCAGAATATTATTATCACGGTTTTATTGGTGTGGCTTTTGAGGATGTAGACGAAATGTCGTTTGATCTCTCCAGTGAGGTGGCGACTACCTTACCCCCCTCTCCCACACCACGCAGTTATTTCCCTGAGACTTGGCTGTGGCAGGATAAAATATCGGGGTTGGTTTCAAATCCCTAAATGGTGGTGTTACGTTGACAGCTACGTTTGACGTAAATCGGTCAATATTACGTTTATAATCGCTGGGCTACGTGCTCTTTTACTTATATAGAGTTAATCAGATACTTTAAAACGATTTTAAGGTTACCTTACAATGCCGTTTGTTCTATTGCACCCTGTCTAATATTGCTGCCACTTAACCATTGTGTCCATGATTCCTTCATACTTGCATGAACATTAGTAAAAATCGTCATAAACGAAAGGGTTTGCGTGGGTGACAGAACTCCTGAGTTCGAAACTCATATTTATCTCAGACGCCTTCCGAGGAGAGATAATGTTTAGACGTAGAATGTTTGATGGGGAGATCGCTGCGTTTGCGCCAGAAATACAGCCCCAATCGTTTGTCATACAACCCCCTTCACCACCCAAAGCGCGCAGTTATTTTCCTGAAACTTGGCTGTGGCTTGATAAATTGTCGGGGTAATTTTGGCTTCATTAAAGTCCCTGTTAAGTGGCATGGCCAATATGTTCATGTTTATGAGAATATGTCATTCATATGAACCTGCAGTAAAGTTATATGTGATATAACCTTGCTGTGTATTGCTTACATAAATATAACTTGCAGCCTGCCTGCTAGAATTCAGCTGTTATGCAATTGTGATGTCATAAGAGTCATAATCACGTCATAAAATGCATGCGACATTTTCCCATGATGTACCATATACAGTCTCTGTATAATTAAAATAAAAGGGGGTCCAAATATCTAAAATAAGCCTACCAAATAAAGCTGGTATGTATAAAACCTAAAGCCCCTTAATATTTCTCCAATTTGAAATAAAATTGGGGTGTAAATGCATTTGGCAATAGGCCTTTTTATATAATTAAATCACAGAGTATGGTTTCATAATTCAATTTGCTGGGCACAAAGCTTTTAGATTGCGATTTTGTAATTTGCTTTCGTCCACTTGATAAATTCTTATTTGCAATTCAAAACGGCGATAAAGAAAATTTTGCAGCTAATATCAAATGATTGAAATTTTCCTTGATTTGAAAATGTGTAAACATTCTCATTTGTCCATGTTTTGCTTGTTAAGGATGTTGGGTTGTTGTTAACTTAACCGTTTTTAAATCCCATGATTTTATTGAACATTTAGTTGTATATAAATCAGATTGTGTTGTCGTGTTTACGAATCTAAAGTGCTGCGTGTTTGAAATCTTCAAGTTCTGTTTAAGTTATATTCGTTTATTTGTAGATTTTTAGAGTGGTTGTAAACCATTGGTTGCTTATGTTGTTTGATTTAAAACTCGTATGTGCATTAAAATGCCGGCGCTGCGAATGTAGTAATAATTAACAATACGGTCCCATTTTTAGGGAGGGGGATAAAAGAGGTAGCGGGGGGGGG
>CH002406.1:579890-590093 GCA_000149265.1 Ciona savignyi | reverse complement strand
GTTAACCTTTAAAATATTTCTTCTAAATCCTCAACTGTGTAGACAACAACGCACTTTAAAGTTAAGTGTCTAGGGCAACATCGCATTTTATTCCTAAATTTCGATTTTTTGCGTTGTTTTAAAGGCACCGATTACTTCCCCTATTATGTCGATGATGTCTTTGCGGTGGCTGCTGAAAGCAATATCCGCTTCAAAGAAACCACAGCGGTATCGACCCCCACCTCGCCCACCCCTCGCTCGTATTTCCCTGAGACCTGGTTGTGGACTGATTTAATGACCGGGTACTTTTTAAGGAGCATTTTTTTCCGAAGCGCTGCTGCATGTAAAACCCTTTCACTTAAAAGAATTTCATTCTTTTCCATGCTAGTTAAGATATGTGAATGTCTTACTGCAATACTGATACTAAGTTTTTGACTTAGTATACTTTTGCATGTTTATGATTTGCATAATTGGATTATCCTGGTGAATTGGTGAATACTAACACGCTAAAAAGGGGGAATAATATGCAGCGCTTTCTAAAAATTGTAACCTCCACAAATTAGGCAAGGCTGTGATAAGCATTGTATATCTAACCTTCGTTTTTTCCTCTTGAGTTAGAGAAAATCTGCATTTTATGTCTACCCTCAATTTGTCGTTTTTTTAAACACTATATTAGGAAACTCATTATTTTGATGAAATGCTTGTTCGAATCAGCCTGTTTCAACATGCACATCTTTCACACACCAATTATCGTTCAACATTAAAATTCTAACCACCCTCACCCATAGAACGACCGCGTTGGGGGCGGGTAAGGTTGATGTCAGCCCCTGTGTTCTTCAGGTCCTCCCTTGGGGGCGCCAGGGGTGCGAGCGCGCGGCCCAAAACTCGTTCATTTTTTCCCGAAACTTGGCTATGGGGCGATTCTGTTACCGGGTATATTGGTCGTCAGACTAGATTGTAGGATCCATATTACCCCTCATTCCTCCCAGTTTGCACAAAGTCCAAAGCGATTCCTTTCTGTCATTATCTTTAAGACCAACATCATTTTTAAGATCAACTGACAACTTTAAAAATCTAATCTGTCAGTATTGCTTATATCAGTCATCATTTTTAAAAAAAACTTCATCTTTAAGAACAACTCTAAAAAAACTAATCTGTCAACTTTGCTTATTTATTTCCCCGAAGCCTAAAATAGTCATCCTTTCTTCACTTTTCAATTAAACTCCTGAAGAATCATCTTTCAGCCATCTTTTCTTTGTTTTTCCCTTAAAGCTAAAAATAACAGTTTTTAGTCTATCATTTCTCTAATTTTTCCTTACATTTAAAAACAACAATTTTTGGTCCATCCTTTTCCTATTTTTCCCCTGAAGCTAAAATCGCCTACCTTTGGTCATTCTTTCTTTTACTTTTTACCTAAATCCCCCAAAAAACATTTTTGGTCCATGCTCATTTTAATTTTCCCATAAATTTAAAAACAACCCTTTTCGGGCCATCGTTTTGGTCCAAGTGCAAACTGGATAAAAATAACACGTAATCGTCACCAATGTAGCACCACCGAACTTCTACTGCATGTGCATGCTTATGCTGTAAATACGTGTTATTAACCCTGAAACTTTCATGAGAGGAATCCTCCATTTAAGTTTTAGATGCTGAATTTAAGTAAATTACCCAGAATTGTCCTTTTAAATTAAAAAGTTTGTAATCATGTAACTAATTGGTCATTCAATTGGGAAACATGTTTACATAAAATGTTCAATTCTTGGTTTTTGCTTAGACTTTTCTGCTTTTATGCATATTATTTTATATATCTTACTTTTTTACCCTTTTTTGTAAAACTCTTTAAACGTAATTTATATTTTGTTATAATGTGACTACAAAAAGTTAAAATAGCTTTTTACAAAAATTGTGCATGCCATTTATCCAACAACGTTGTAAAACAATTCAATTTTATTCCTTAAAGTTTTAAACAACATTTTTCCAATTTTTTTTACTTTTTTTTTTACTTTATTTTTTACTCTACTTTTTCAAAATCAATTTACGATACAATTCTAACCCGACAACCCGTGTATAGAACCGATGGGTCAGCAACATTCAACACTACAGCACCCGACACTATTACCTCGTGGGTGCTAAGTGCCTTCTCCTTGTCTGATGAGCATGGGTTGGGGGTCAGTGAGCAACATAAGGTATGTTCTGCGTCCAGTAGACCTGTTGAGACTATATTATAAGTGCAGTAGATATATATCGATAGGATGTTATGTGTGATGAAGTCCAGTCCGGAAAACGTTCTAGCCCCGTGAGTGGTAGAAATGTCAAAAGTATGTTCTGTGTAAAGTTGACCTGTCTAAACTATATTATAAATGCAGTAGACCTCTCTAAAGTATGTTATGTGTTTTGTAGTCTTGCCTGGAGTATGTTCATTCATGTGTGTGGTAGACCTGTCTAAAGTATGTTCTCTGTATAATGCAGACCTTCCAATTTCATTCCCATGTAAACCATGTACTAAATAATCTCACTATTGGCCATGGTGGAAATTCAACCCACAACCTTTCAACTGCCACACTGTAACAATATTCCAACCATGTCAAAAAACAACCTAATTGCAATAAAATCACCCCGCAAATGAAATTCCAGATTACAGTTTTCCGAAACTTCTTTGTCAACTTGAACCTTCCCCTTAAAGTGATTCGTGGGGAATTGATTATTGTACAAGCCGTTGTGTTTAACTATCTCAACACAGAAGTACAGGTGATCATTGTGACTTTGTCAATTTATTTATATTATTCTCATGATAAATTCCACCCTTAATATGTACGTAAGTGTATCTATGAACTGTGATCTGACATTATTGAAAAATCTAATATTTTGAAGATTTATTCACAGTTACTAATACCCACAGTTAAATAAGCAAAATTGTTACAATGTGTAAGAATATTTATTTAAATCCTTTCCAACTTTTATTGGTGCAAAAATTTGCCAGAAGAACAAGTAAACCATAAAAATACAATCGGTATCCAATTACTGAGCACAGCTAATACAGTGTGTGTTTAAAGAAAGAATGGAAAAGGATATTTATGTTTTTTTGTGAAATAAAAAAACATAACAGGCGTAATTAAGTAATAAAGTTATTAAGTTATATTGTATATGATTGACACATTATTACGGCTATACTAAGGACATTGCTACTGTTAAACTTATTGAGACACTGCTACTCTTAAACATTTTGGACATTGCAGTTGTTGAAATTATTAAATCTTCAAGCAATGTTTATTACACACCCAAAACAAATAACCGACAATTGGTTTTGATTCAATAACCCTTCTGCTTTAAGCATGTGTTACCCAATGGTGAATAATCATCTTAATCAACTATTGTTGAAATTATTTAATGTTCAAGATCTTTAAGCAATGTTTGCTAAGTTGCACACCCAAACAACTGACAATTGGTTTTGACCCAATAACCCTTCTGCTTTAAGCATATGTTACCCAATAGTGAATAATCATGTTTTTTCCAACTATTGATGAAATTATTTAATCTTCAAGATCTTTAAGCAATGTTTGCTAAGTTACACAACCAAACAACTGACGCCTGGTTTTGATTCAATAACCCTTCTGCTTTAAGCATGTGTTACCTAATGGTGAATAATCATTTTATTTAACTATTGTTGAAATTATTTAATCTTCAAGATCTTTAAGCAATGTTACACACCCAACTGCTAAGTTACACAACCAAACAACTAATGGGTGGTTTTGATCCAATAACCCTTCTGCTTTAAGCATGCATTACCCAAGAGTAAATAAACATGTTTTTTTACTTCCAGGCTCAACTAACGCTGAGCGAATCCACCGACTTCGTCCTTCTACGACCTGGAAATAACAGTGATGCCGTTGGGTTTTCACGCATGATCACAATCCCTTCATCGGGTTCGGTTTCCGTGAAATTCCCACTCAGAATGGGAACACTAGGAGAAATACCAATCACCATGACCGCGATATCGGAATTGGCGTCCGACGCTCTCACTAGAAAAGTCTATGTACAGGTATTTATATGCTTTCTATGTCGCTTGTATGATTTCTTTGTTGTATATATTATAAATAAATTCAAGAACAGGGTCAGGATAACATCATGTAAGAGCCATTTGGTATCTGTAAAAAAATAATTTATGGCAGAGTATTTTGTCTCCTGGTCATGTCTGTTAATTATTCAAAAGACGTAGTTTTTAAATGATTTCTTTGATAAAATAAATATTGGTTTTGTAACATTTCTATAATGAAGATATGCAAATGATTACTGATTTGATATTTTTATTAATTTTGTCATTTCTTTGCTTTTAAATTCTTAATCAACACTAAACATTGCAAACCTATCACAGTAACCATTGTATAGCAATATTACAAGCATGTTTTAGATAGCTATATAGCAAGCTTGAATTGTATACCTGTATAAAACAAGCTTGCATTTATTCATGTCTAATTTGCTGAATATCCAACAGCCCGAGGGAATCGAGCAATGCTATTCTGGCTCAGTGTTAATGCAACGGTCTGATGCAAGTGCGCCACCCGATGTTGAGAATCTAAACATCACGATTCCATCTGGTATTGTCCCCGGATCTGAGAAAGTGAAGCTCTATGTTTATGGTGGGTCTACTTTGTATTTTACATACTTTGTTTATGGTGGGTCTACTTTGTATTGTACCTACTTTGTTTATATTGGGTCTACGTTGTATTGTACCTACTTTGTTTATGGTGGGTCTACTTTGTTTTTTATATACTTTGTTTATGGTGGGTCTACTTTGTAAAAAACATAGTATGTTGGTTTACTTTGAATTATACACACTTTGTTTGTGGTTGGTCTACTTTGTATTTTACCTACTTTGTTTATGGTGGGTCTACTTTAATTAAAACTTTCTCTGTTTGTTCCTAGTGGGTGTTCTTTGATAAAAACATAGTTTTAGTTTATGGTAGGTTTACTTTGTATTGTTCACACTTTGATCATTGTGAGTCTACTTTGAATTATAAACACTTTGTTTATGGTGGGTCTACTTTGAATTTCACATACCTTGTTTATGGTGGGTTTACTTTGGGTGGGTTTACTTTGTATTTTACACACTTAGTTTATGGCAGGTCTACTTTGAATTATACACACTATATGGCTACGTATTCTAAACCAACATTTATTCCCCAAACCTTTAATTGAAACAACCCATCCACAGGTGACATCCTTGGAAGCACCATGAACAACCTGGGAAGTTTACTGAGGACTCCAACTGGGTGTGGTGAGCAGAACATGGTGGGTTTTGCTCCGGACGTATTCGTGACTCTTTACCTGCACACGGCGGGCATACTTGACAGCGAGACACGAGCGAAAGCGTACAAACACTTCCAACAAGGCTACTCTAATGAACTCAAGTAAGTACAAACGCTTTCAACCATAAGAAGGAAACGAATGAGTGTAATAAACATTACAAACCGTAAAAACACTTTCAACAATTGCAAAAGCGTACAAACACATTGCAAAAGCGTACAAACACATTGCAAAACCGTACAAACACTTCCAACAAGGCTACTCCAATGAACTTAAGCAAGGATATGCGTTACATAAATTATACGGCGCTTAGTACAATTTGCAATTTACTTTTACCACTTTTTTCTAATTTTGCATCTTGAGAAAAAATTTTCTTTTGTTTTTGAGTAAAAAATTTAGGAAAAAATTCTTTATGTTTTGCTCTGAGATCAAATTGCTAAAATCTGAAAATAATTCCATATAGTTTCCTATCAAATTTGAATTTTGATTTAATTTCGAACTGAATTTGAATCTTGATTTTAAAATGAATATCCCTAGTTCCCATGCTAAAAGACAAATCGAATAATGGATGATCGTAAAATTTATAGCCAACCATCAAGCAAACTGCTGGTTTTGATCCAACAACCTTTCTGCTACAGCTGACATAGCGTTCTAAATGACCAAGCTAACCAGACCGAACATATTGTCGTTAATACATAGCATTAACCCCATGTTCCTACTCAGCTACAAGCATAGAGACGGCTCGTACAGCGCGTTTGGTTCAAGTGACGCTTCCGGCAGCACGTGGCTCACGGCGTTCGTGGCCAAGTGTTTCATCCACGCCCGCGAACTACGGCCACAACTCGTGCAAGCCGACATCATTGATCAAGCTCTCACTTTCCTCGTGAACCAACAAACTGAACTTGGAACGTTTACTGAGCCTGGTCGTGTGTCCCACAAAGCCATGCAGGTGAGGGTGGTTTTGTGTTTAGTTTATCTGACTATTTTGTTGCCATCTAGCCATATTGTGGTCATCTAGCTATTTTGTTGTCATCTAGCCATATTGTGGTCGTATGGCTATTTTGTTGCCATCTAGCCATATTGTGGTCATCTAGCTATCTTATGATCATCTACCTATCTTGTGGATTAGGGCACAACAACAGATATCCTTTAAACAAAGTATATTAACAGGTTACTCTAAACTAATCTCAATGATACACAAAATGTGGATAATATATAAACGTAACAACTTAAACAAAAATGTCTTTTAACCACGACAGGTTCTGATAATAGTTGCTGACATTGCTAAGCAGAAACCATTTTTTATTTAAGTATGTCATATTTCTTTTCAGTGTAAAACACCATTAAGCTATGGTACCCCTTAAAACAAAGCTCTGTGTAAAGTCTCATAATTTGCAAGCAAATTATGCTAAATTTGAACATCATTTCAGGGTGGGGTGACAAGCCCAATTACAATGGCCGCTTACGTGCTCATCACTTTAAAGGAAACCAACTACGCATTCAAGGACAGGGTAAGTTATTCTTGTTGTATTTTTGTCATTTTCTTTTTCAATCTAGCTTGACGTTATGGTTCCATTTGGCACCTCTTTTAATGAGAGTGAATGAAAAAGTTCAAGAGTTTGTAATGTTACATTGGTGTAATAAATGGGCCAGATTTACAGACAAAATATTTCTATCCTTTGATTTTAATGGTTTTTTTGGAAAATTTAGTGTAATTTTACTTGTCCGTGGCACTCTGGCAGTCACATCTGCTATTTTAAATATTTAAATCTTTTTTTAATAAGGATGTTTTAACGACTGTTTGTTTTGCAGTCTAAATGTGTTCTGCCACGGGGCAAAAACTAAATACACTAACTAAATTGTTGTCATGTTTTTAGTTTCAATATTTTTATTATTTCATTGGTGGTTCGTTAAGTAATTTAATACCCCACAGTCTATAATACCGGCCGCAAAATTAGCTTTTAAAATCTATTGCTTTAATTGCCGACAGAGGTAAAGAAACCACAATGAACGGTTAAATGCAGTTTAAAGGGTTAAATAGAGGACAATATTTGAAACGAGTATCATAAACTTACGAATTGGCCACGCAAGGTCTATTGTTAACGGAAGGTCAACGCAAATGCCCACAAGGGCAATTCTGAATCTTACAATAATAATTTTCATAATTGATTCAGCTTTCTACAATGCTGCCCATGGAATAAACTTCAGTTTTTCCTTTTTCATTTCATTGTCTTTTCATTTAGCAATTTAATTCCCCACAGTCCATAATGACGGCGGCAGAATCAGCCCGAGTTTACCTTGAATCCCAACTATCGAGCATCAATGAAGACAAATACGCACTCGCCATTGTGAGTTATGCCCTCCATGTGTCCGGCAGCCCCATGGCTAACCAAGCTCTACAAGCGTTGGAAGCTCTCGCTACAACTGAAGGTTGGTTCATCAGTGTTTACATTTCGGTGTGGGGTTGAATGTGGGGTTTGGGGTTGATGTGGGTTAAATTTGGGTTGAATGTGGGGTTTGGGGTTGAATTTGGGTTGAATGTGGGGTTTGGGGTTGAATTTGGGTTGAATGTGGGGTTTGGGGTTGAATTTGGGTTGAATGTGGGGTTTGGGGTTGAATTTGGGTTGAATGTGGGGTTTGGGGTTGAATTTGGGTTGAATGTGGGGTTTGGGGTTGAATTTGGGTTGAATGTGGGGTTTGGGGTTGAATTTGGAGTTGAATGTGGTGTTGAATTTGGGGTTGAATTTTGGGTTGAATGTGGGTTGAATTTGGGGTTGAATTTGGGGTTGAATTTTGGGTTGAATTTTGGGTTAAATGTGGGGTTAAATTTGGGGTTGATTAGTCATAAAAAGCTTCTGGTTTGTATGAGACCTCTCCACGAAATCGTGAATTTTTCTTTTTTGGGTCATGTTTCTATTTTAAACAATAAACCATCATCCTCTAAACCAGGTGCCTTCAAATACTGGCACAAAGACGACGCTTCAGCTGCCCAGTTGTCCGTTAACTGGCGCCCGCCGTACTACAGTCCACCCACCAACGATATCGAGATGACGGCGTACGCACTTCTCACATACGTGCGCAGGAACGATATCAACTCTGCCGTGCCGGTAATGAAGTGGCTTGCGTCAAAGAGGAACAGTCTAGGAGGCTACTCTGGCACACAAGTATGTATTTCTATAGTTTGCGTATGTATTGTGTATATCTGGCAATTTTTTTATTGATTTTACCATCCGAATAATTAACTTGGATGATTAATGTACTGAATTCTATATAAAAATGCTCTTAGTAACAAGTACATCATGGGTTCAAAAAGTTAAAAAAATCACTTAAAAATATTGCACAGTTTTATGGCCGAATGATTAATTCGACTGATTTTTATACTGATTTTAACACAACCTTACAACTGTTCACATCTCCAGGACACCGTTATTGCCATCCAAGCTCTATCTAAGGTGGCTGCATTGATGGCTGGACAGCAACAGGCCATCAGCATAAGTGCAAGTCATTCTGCTGCGTCATTCTCACATAGTTATGACATCACTGAAGAAAACTCGGTTGTGTTTAATTCGGTCAATGTAAGTTGGTGTTGGTGTTTATATACAGGATAGGATATTCATGTTTAGTCCGACGGGTTAGTCTGGTGGTTTAGTGCGTTGTCTTTTAGCCGAAGGATTGCAGGTACAAAACTGGTTGCTAGCTAGTTGGTTGTGCCATTGGGCAAGTCACTTAACATACATTGCCTTAACCCAATGGGTTTTACTAAATTAAAGGAACGTATGAATCATACTCAACATACTGCAATAGCTCCGGTAACCCAACCAACATTGGACGCGAGGTAATCTGACGATATCCTATCACCATGGATAAGAAAACGCAAGGGCAATCTTCAGCTTACCTCATGTTCACTGTCAGTTTACGAGAGATTTAAGTATCCATTTTTACAGACATTAATGTACAAAATGTTGGGTAAAAATCACCCCTTACCCTAGTAATATAGCCATTAACATATTAGTACAAAAATAGTCGAAAAAAATTACCCCCTAACCGCAGGAAAATAGGTATTAGTGTATCAGTACAAAATTTTGGGTAAAAACCACCCCCTAACCCCAACAATATAGCCATTAACGTATTAGTATAAAAATAGTTGGTAAAAAATTACCCCCTAACCCCAGGAAAATAGGTATTAGTGTATCAATCCAAAAAAAACAGTAATATAGGTATTAGTGTATTAGTAAAAATTTTGGATAAAAATCACCCCTTACCCTACTAATGTATCAATTACCGTATTAGTACAAAAATAGTTGGTAAAAAATCCCCCCTAACCCCAGGTGCCAGCAGTCAACGGCAACGTGATGGTGACGGCAGAAGGAGTTGGGGTGGCAGTGGCTCAATTGTCCGTCTGTTACAACATCCCCAACCAGCCGTACGAGACTGAACCGTTCCAATGCACCAACACCGTGAGGAAATCAGTGGCAAACAAGGCTAATGTCAACTGGTGCTGTAGGTGAGTTGGTTTGGGTATTTAAATATTTCTATCACTTATGAACTTTCAAGATGGCATAAAGATATTTTTGAGGTTTCGAAATATTCACCCCATTACAGCACCAACAACCAGTAAAAAAAAATTTAAATGTTTCTTTTTATTTTCACACAGTTTGAACCGTGGGAACCAGCATACAACAGGGATGTTCCTGCTTGAAGTAAATCTACCGAGCGGGTACACTGTGGACATGGACAAGGAGATACCACGCAACCCCACAGCCAAGTTGGTAGAGCTCGACGCAAACGGGGTCAACGTTTATTACGATGAGGTGAGTGTTACCGCATGCTCGAAGCGAGTTGTTTAGCTCGGCTGTGCTGGACTTTTTAGACTCAAATAAACTTGTGAGTTAAATTAAAGAAAATTGAGAACCATGTAGT
>CH002406.1:549338-559954 GCA_000149265.1 Ciona savignyi | reverse complement strand
GGACGACAGAGGATAAGATATTCATGTTTTATTTCCTGAAACAAGATATACATGTTTATACCCGTGAATGGGAAAACCAAGGGCGTTAAGGTTAACACACAGGCAATTGTCAGATCACCTTGCGCTCACAGTCGGGTTACCGGAGCTATAACAGTGTATTGTGTATGATTCACATGTTCCTTTAATCTAGTAGAACCCAATACTCTGCTGGGTTCAGGCAATGTCCATTAAGTGCCTTGCCCAAGGATACAGCCGACTATCTAGCGACCAGTTTCGAACTAGTAACCTTTCGCACTAAACCACCAGACTAACATGTCGGACTGAATATGTACAGTACACTACATTAGCTGGTAACTTAACGTTGGGAACGATGTAATCTGACTGTTGCCTGTGTTCTGTGTTAAACTCATAGGTTCTATGATTGTCCCGTCTGATACATTATCATTCAATCACATGATTGTACTGTCTGATACATTATCATTCAATCACATGATTGTTCTGTCTGATACATTATCATTTAATCACATGATTGTTCTGTCTGATACATTATCATTCAATCACATGATTGTTCCGTCTGATACATTATCATTCAATCACATGATTGTACTGTCTGATACATTATCATTCAATCACATGATTGTACTGTCTGATACATTATCATTTAATCACATGACTGTTCTGTCTGATACATTATCATTCAATCACATGACTGTTCTGTCTGATACATTATCATTCAATCACATGATTGTACTGTCTGATACATTATCATTCAATCACATGATTGTACTGTCTGATACATTATCATTCAATCACATGACTGTTCTGTCTGATACATTATCATTCAATCACATGATTGTTCTGTCTGATACATTATCATTTAATCACATGATTGTTCTGTCTGATACATTATCATTCAATCACATGATTGTTCCGTCTGATACATTATCATTCAATCACATGATTGTTCTGTCTGATACATTATCATTCAATCACATGATTGTTTTGTCTGATACATTATCATTCAATCACATGACTGTTCTGTCTGATACATTATCATTCAATCACATGATTGTTCTGTCTGATACATTACCATTCAATCACATGATTGTTCTGTCTGATACATTATCATTTAATCACATGATTGTCCCGTCTGATACATTATCATTCAATCACATGACTGTTCGTCTAATACATTATCATTCAATCACATGACTGTTCTGTCTGATACATTACCATTCAATCACATGATTGTTCTGTCTGATTCATTATCATTCAATCACATGATTGTTCTGTCTGATACATTACCATTCAATCACATGATTGTTCTGTCTGATACATTACCATTCAATCACATGATTGTTCCGTCTGATACATTACCATTCAATCACATGATTGTTCTGTCTGATACATTATCATTCAATCACATGATTGTTCCGTCTGATACATTACCATTCAATCACATGATTGTTCTGTCTGATACATTATCATTCAATCACATGATTGTCCCGTCTGATACATTATCATTCAATCACATGATTGTTCTGTCTGATACATTACCATTCAATCACATGATTGTTCTGTCTGATACATTATCATTGGATGACATGATTGTTCCGTCTGATACATTATCATTTAATCACATGATTGTTTTGTCTGATACATTATCATTCAATCATCTGATTGTATTGTCTGATACATTATCATTTAATCACATGATTGTTCTGTCTTACACATTATCATTCAATCACATGATTGTTCTGTCTGATACATTATCATTCAATCACATGATTGTTCTGTCTGATACATTATCATTCAATCACATGATTGTTCTGTCTGATACATTATCATTCAATCACATGATTGTTCTGTCTGATACATTACCATTCAATCACATGATTGTTCTGTCTGATACATTACCATTCAATCACATGATACATTATCATTCAATCACATGATTGTTCCGTCTGATACATTATCATTCAATCACATGACTGTTCTGTCTGATACATTATCATTCAATCACAGATTGTTCTGTCTGATACATTACCATTCAATCACATGATTGTTCTGTCTGATACATTACCATTCAATCACATGATACATTATCATTCAATCACATGATTGTTCCGTCTGATACATTATCATTCAATCACATGATTGTCCCGTCTGATACATTATCATTCAATCACATGATTGTTCTGTCTGATACATTACCATTCAATCACATGATTGTACTGTCTGATACATTATCATTCAATCACATGATTGTACTGTCTGATACATTATCATTTAATCACATGACTGTTCTGTCTGATACATTATCATTCAATCACATGACTGTTCTGTCTGATACATTATCATTCAATCACATGATTGTACTGTCTGATACATTATCATTCAATCACATGATTGTACTGTCTGATACATTATCATTCAATCACATGACTGTTCTGTCTGATACATTATCATTCAATCACATGATTGTTCTGTCTGATACATTATCATTTAATCACATGATTGTTCTGTCTGATACATTATCATTCAATCACATGATTGTTCCGTCTGATACATTATCATTCAATCACATGATTGTTCTGTCTGATACATTATCATTCAATCACATGATTGTTTTGTCTGATACATTATCATTCAATCACATGACTGTTCCGTCTGATACATTATCATTCAATCACATGACTGTTCTGTCTGATACATTATCATTCAATCACATGATTGTTCTGTCTGATACATTACCATTCAATCACATGATACATTATCATTCAATCACATGATTGTTCTGTCTGATACATTAATATTAAATCGCAGAGTCGAAGTGCTGGAGCTTTTTTTCGGAAACGAGACGATGACACTGGACACTTTCCGCCACTTTTTCGTCGAAAACAAGACAGATAACGAGGAAACAACCACACAAGAAGTTTCCACCAAGTCAAGATCCAGAATCACTAAGAATTGGATAAATGACCACAAATCGAATGTTATCGACAAAATGTTTCAGAAAATTGACACCAACGGTGACAAGCTGTTGTCCATAGAAGAAGTTTACAACGCAGAACTTGGTAAGATAAAAAAACGTTGTAGCTACAGTTTTTTCGAGTGTTTATTTTACGTTACGAAATAAGTTATAATTTAGATGGGATGTAGGATATTTATGATTTATTTTTGTAAATAAAAAATGCATTTTCGGGCTACTGGAGATGTTGCAGTTTGTTGTTTAGTTTATTTTTTCGCTCCTTCGTCATTTAAAGAAGAATGGCATAATTAATAAGTCAAGGAGATAGAAATTGTATATGATTATGATAGTCATTTTGTTCAATATGAAAATATTGCTACATTTTTTCAATTACCACAAGTTTAGACAATTGTTACCTTGCTCAAAAACATATCCTTTATGATTTGAGTTTGCCTTGGCGCCTTTAGTTATTCTAAGCTATTGTATGAAATACCAGTTAAAGATAGTCCCAATGGAATCCCTTACCATGCAGTGTACTTCACAAGATTGATTGGATCGTTGGGAGAGCACTACATGGAGTACGAGACCTTACAAGACGGTGGAGGTTATGAGACGGGCAAAGATATCTTGGCACAAAAAAAACTAAAGTACATGCGGAATGAACTGTAGTGACTACTGCGACCGCCATTTTGTGCCATAATAAATGTGTGAAATATGTGAATAGTTTGCAATATGTGCATCAATACAAGTTCTTCTGTTGGATGTGGACTGTTTTAGGATGGGATATTCATGTTTATCCCCGTGTATGGGAAAATCAAGTGGATTAACACACGGCAATCGTCAGATCACCTCGCGCCCACCGTCGGTTTACCGGAGCTCTTGCAGTATGTTGTATATGATAAACACGTTCTTGCAATTTAGTAGAACCCATTTATCCGCTGAGTTCGGAAAATTTTCGTTAAGTGCCTTGCCCAAAGACACAGCCGACTAGCTAGCGATAAGTTTTCAACCTTTCGGTTGAAAGGCGTAGCACTTAACCACCATGCTAACCGGTCGGACCTTGTAACACAAAATGTTGGGAATTTAATTACACTGGATCATTGCAATCAGTGACATATCCATACAGTATTGCAAAGACCCTAAAGGGGATTGTATAATCTCACCAAAATGACTATTGTGGTCAAAGAAAACTGTTTCCACGCGTCTTCGATTTGCAGACGGAGCCACTTAGCATACGAGGCAGCTGTGTTGCCAATTCGAAGAACTTTTTAAGATCCAAGAAATATTGCCAGGCAGTTTCGCCTTCCACCAGACGTGACGATTGTTTTCCAGTTCTTTTGTCTCAATTGACTTTAAGAAGAATGATGCGTTTGTGGTTTTCTAGTTTTCCTTATAAATTAGATAGAAAAGGGCAGTCAGCTATAAATCAACACATCCAGAGAAAATCTTAAAGGTTAGTTCCAAATGCTTGTAAGAGTATGTAGTAAATAATTTGTTTTACAGATGAACAAGTCCCTTATTATAATGCTTGCGCTAGTGGTTTTAGTGACTGCAGAAGAGCATGACGATTTTTGGGGTTCCCGCCGAAGAAGGGTAATTGAAGGTGAAGAGAACAACATGAAGAAACAAGGTAATATTCCTATACACATTTCTATTACTAGTTTTTAAGTTATTTTTTACGATGAAAACACAAAGAAAAATTGTAAAGGGAAAAAACGGCAGTAAAACGACATTCGGTAAAATACGCCTGTAAAGCAATCCAATTATTTACTTTAAGTATATTTGGACGTGGCCGCCAAACCTACCACTTCATCTTTTATCGTTTAACTTATTTTAGGAATTGTTAAACGTTTTTTAAACGTTAAACGTTTTTTTTGAAATAACCGTATACCATGCTGCCTTCTACAGATGACAATGCTGAACTTCTAATTGAAGATACAGTACAAGATGATCGTCAGATTCTGGTTCGTCTAAACTTTGTTTCGCAAAGACCTACCAACAGCTAAGATCACCAAGCTTGACCGTGTGGCTATGAGTTTAAGCTTGCACCCGAAACTTGGCGGGTTCGATTCCTGGCTTAAAGTGGTTGTTATAGCAACCGACCATACGTTTTTAGGTTAGTTAGGTCAGTAAGAGCCTCGGCACAGCCGTGTTCGTGGACAAAGCACTTACTTGACATCATGTGAACTCAGTGGATTAATGGGCTGTACTAAAACTAAAGAACCGTCTCTTTTGTATTAGTAACGGATTTTCCCAAACATGAGTAGAAAACATAAATATCCTATATATCTAAACCAGAGAAGGATAAGATTTCCTATTATCCAGCACTTTACACATTTCATATGTTAATTTTAAAAAATATATGTGCACATTATAAAGACTATTCTTTCATTTTTAGATCGATTAATCAATCTTATCGTCATCGATTACCAGAATAAAAATAATTCTAAGCAGCTTCCACGTTGTTTTATTTTTAACCAGCGAATGAAAGTAAGTTCCTGTAGGCTAGATTATTAAATTTAATTTTTAATCATGGATAATAAATAAGCAAGTAATAATTCACTAGTCATTGTTTTTAAAAGAGTGTTTTGCTGAGTAACAATGGTGGTGATTTCCCAATGTTTGATTGGTTGAAAGCAGCATGTGCTGGGCCGCGCGCTGGTGTTCTCGTTTAGCTGTATAATTTTGTAATCGTGGAGATAGGGGTAATAATTAATTGAACGCCTTCTAGAACGCCAATCTCGTCCTGTTTCTTCGGTTACCATAACAACGCATAAGCAAGATAACGCGTACTTTGTCCATCTTTTTAGGAAAATTCATAATGGTGAATATAAACCCGCACAAATGTGTGAACCAACCTTTAGATTTAATTCTGGTTTCGGAGGTAAAGTGGTGGTTGACTCTTAGTAAGCTCGTATTGAAGTTCCTACAATAAGCTGACATTGCAGTTCCCTTTTCTGTGAGTTGGTATTGTAGTTCCTAGAACCTTTAGTACATAGTATTCTTAGAAAACCGGCAGTAATGGTATCAATTTCGTCTTGGCTAACTATTCAAAGAAGAAGAACTTTAGTTTTGTAAATCCTTAGTTTTCCCTATAACTGAAATAAAAGAAAGAAGTTCGCTGTCAGTTAACCATTGCTTTGTCTTCAAAATCAGAATCAAGGCAACTTTTGGAGGTTGGTTTAAGTTATTGTGAGGGTCTATATTCAACATTGTGTATTTATTTTAAAGATGGATAAATTACGCGTTTTCTTGCTTGCTTTCATGGTTGTTATGATGACCGAAGAAACTGAAGGAGATTGGAGTTTTCGACGTCGCCGTGTTACTCGGCGAAGACGATGGGAGGTTGTTTACCAAGATGAGAAGAAGCAAGGTTATATACCCCTACGCAAGGCACGCGTTTAAATGGAATGTATTTAAAAGCTAATTTGCGTTAATTTCAGATGAAGCTGATGATGAAATGACCGAAGGTAATGACCAAGAAATAAAAGAATCCGCATTTCTGTAGAAAATCTTACGTACCATACGTTTGCATAATCTTATTTAAAGGTGTCTGGCCGTAGTGCGATCTATGCGCAAGTTGCTTGCAGAAATACGTCAACAAAAGTCGTTAACCAACCCAACAAAATTTATGTTTGGCATTGTGTGCAGCTATGTCATTTTACTCCAATAGTTAAATATGTTATCAAGATATCAAAGGCTTGCGTGTTCAAATCTATTTTCTATATTGGCCTGTTCGCTCTCTACACGCATTGCGATTGATCCGTACGATTACGCGTTTCACGTCTAGTCACTTTAAATGGGAAAAATTCATATGTGAATAACATTGTTTTAATTTTTTCAGATCCCGAGGTAATCTTATCGCAACAATCATAATCGATTACTTCAATAAAAAGAAACCAAGATGAGATATCGAGTTTTTTTTTGGTTTTAAAAGAAATAAGAGGTTATGTAACACTTCTATAGGGTTCGTGTATAAGACCTGTAGTTTATGCCCAATTTTGTGTTCGTAAAAACCAGTAGCACACAGCAGGATACAACCGTTCGAAAGATATCCCAAAAAACTCCCAAAAGAGCTATACAGAACACACACGTTCGTGTACGGTCGTGTGGCCGAATGGTTAACGCAACCGATACATATACCGACTTACATAAAAAAACGGTCTTAGCAAAGAACCCGTTATGGGTTCAAAACTAAGACCGTTAAAAAAACACACGTTCGTATAGTGAAAAGGCGCGAACACGTGATACCACTGCTTACATTAGTTCACGCTTAAAAGAAGCAAGGTGCACGCTAATACTTAGAGGCACAACGAAGGAATTATACCATTACAGTTATACAAAGCATACATATCTTGTAAGCAACCTGTTTTGTGTTTTAAAACTTTAACTGTTATTGGTGTATGTTAACGCAGTCGGTTTCGTAATAGTGCACCCGCCTGTCAAGACACATCCATGGACGTTAACCAAAAGTCTCATGTTTTTAAAGTGTGGGACTAAAGGCACAATAGAAGGGTATACAATATTATTGCCATAATATTCAGTGGTACCTCGCATTTTAAGCAATTGCTATGAAAAAAAATTTGAACCGTATCTCCTTCAGAAAGTGGAAAGTGTTTGATACAAAAACAGCCACTCTGAATTTATTCAATAAACAGCTTCAAGATCAAGAATTCCAAACAACGTCACGTCCGGCGCAATTCAAAACTGCCTGGCAATATTTCTTGGTTCTTGCAAAAGTAGTTTGCACATCAGCTGCATCGTATGCTCAAGTTGTTGCCGCTCGTTCAAAACTATGAGATTTGTAATACCGATTAGCCTGGAAGTTTAGTGTGTCGCCTTTCATGTGAAAGGTTTCGAGTTCAAAAATAGCGAGTCGATTGTATCCAAGGGCACGGTATTGTTCAACAAAAAACGTCGGAAACGTTTGCGTTAAAATAAAGTCCCTTATGGTTCGAGACGCTTTCACAAAGCTGACCAACTTTCAATATTTTTTTCTTGATTGTGTTGTTTGGGCCAAAAAGCGAGAGCGGGAACGGTGTATCATTTATAGTTTGTTCAGTTTATCAAACAGTCCTTAAAAACACAAGATAATATTTCCTATTCTGTAAATCGACCAAAACAAAACAAAGAGATTTATTATTTTCCAAACACGCTTCATGTAAAAGGGAAATTAACGCTGCTTCAAGCTTAAGAGCGTTTTAATCCTGATTGAAACAATGCCAGTGAAGGTATATGGCCGGCCAGATAACTTAATTGGTTTTATTGTGGGCCGTCTGCAAGTCGCCGAATAGTTTAAGGTACGAAACCAAGTGCTGGCATGTAGGTAAGTTTGGCTGAATCGAATTGATTAATGGGCTAAACTAAAAGGGTCGAATAATTTACCTTTGCTATTTCAGAATAAAATGAAATATATTTTTATTTTAAATTCGGACGATCGAGGTTATTAAAGGGTTTAGTTGTTAAATACGATAAGTTTTGTTCTTGCCGTGTAATATATAACAATATGTGTAATATATTTAGTCTTAAATCGCCACTACAAACCGTTTGTGACTCTTTATATTTTGTTGTGGTTTCCGTTTTTATGACGTCCTTCTGGCAGTGTTGTTCTGTAGTTTCATCAGACGGAACGAATGTTTGACATGTAATGATTTGGATGATATATATTTTAACAGCTAACTGCCAACTTGTATGTTTCTGTTGCATATATTAATATATTAAAGACCACAAATATTATAAACACCATATCAGCTTGCCCTTCATATTAGTTTGCATTCGAAAAAATATAATAAACCACAGTTACATTAGGTTCTACTACGGTAAAACACATTCATTTTCCATTACAAATTTATTAAAGAGGAAAATATAGGTGAAGAAATCTTTAAGTTCGGGGTTTCTAGGTCCTAATCACTTTCGGATGCAAGTTTCGACAAGTTAATTGTCTAAGTTAAGAGACCTGACAATCAACATTTCAAATTGACCAGTAGAGTTTTCATAGCAGCGGTATCATTCAGGACGTATTTTGCATTTCCCGGTCTCTCTGCTACAGCTCTATAAGCGTTGCTAATTGATTGCACAGTTCGTAATGCGATGATGATGTTTAAGATTTTCCTTTCAGCTTCGTTTAATGGTAAAATAGCCTCATAACCCCTCAACCCGTGTTCAAAAGCCAACCACATATCGCAATTGCATTTGATCGACTTTCCCATCAGATATGTAAGCAAGATAGCAACCTCAAACACATAGTAACTGCAGTGCAGATGTTCAAAGTCTATTATTCCTGTGGACATTAATACAAGTTATGCGGCGTGTCTTTGACTTTAAGATATTATTTTTTATTCCCGGGATAGTAAAAAAGCAGTTATTATGAGTCCCCTTGGAAATAAAACGGGAACCATATTGATTTTATTTGTTTTTTTTTGTATGTTTACATGGTCTGGCTGGTTAGATCATTCGAAGACATCGGATTACCATCCAAAGTCTGGCTACATCAAAACTAACCGGTACCCGTGTTAACCTACAGCAACATTCTGTTTAACAGGGACATGTATGTCAGGTTTTGATGTTTAACTCGGGGACCCATTTGTATCTGCTTGCAGAAACAAGCAATTTGCCGTATGAGTGTATATGATATATACCATCGTCGATTTAAAATGGGTAAAAAGGGACCCCAACATTTTACTGCTTGAAATATATAGCGTCTGGTTAAATATTTTTCACAAATATTTGTGGTTAACAGTGTGAACTCCTGGTTGGTACTCTCTAGTTACATTACAAAAAAACATGTTCAAGCTCTAAAACGCGTCAGGACAACTCGAAAACCTTCATAGCTTTTGATAAAGCTTACCGCTGACAACCCAAGGAACTGGTTGTTTTTCATGAAAGTCTCCTTGCTTTGCCATTATCACGTTTCCTGTGTTTGCATCTCCGTGGATAAGACCTTAAAGAAAACATATGTTAAACAACATCAGCTGATAGTTTAGTTTTAGTTTATATTTTCGTTACTTCATTACTTCAGAGAGAAATAGCACAGTTTAAAAAAGGAAACGTGGAAAAACAGTATATTTAGAGTAGGCTAGTTAAAACACGTCAATAAGCACACACGGGAATAAATGTGGCCGTTAAACCTTATGATAAGATATGTAAGGTTAGATTCATAGTAACCTTTATTATTATGTCTGTTATGATATCATGTTTTCTCTAGTACTATTGTCAAACAGTCCCATACGACTGTAAGTTTTACGTTACCTTTACGAAATTCACCCAGATTGAGTAAAACTTGTTTTTCAAAAATTGAAATAACGTCGATGCAACGCTGGTTTAGATTCGCATCTTCTATGTACCTGAGCGTGTTTTTAATCCCTGCTATGTCCAACAGGTACCATCGAAAGTTATTAGTAACCCAGGGACCAGTAAAGTTTTTCTAAAAGGATAAACTAATGCGTAAGTTTCACGGTTAGCTCAGTTAATTACGTCGATTAAAGATGTAATTTAAGATATAACTTCCACCGACAGGTAAAGATATAAGATTCATCAACGAGTAAAGATATACATCGCAAATCTTTAAGTATAACGTACCTACCATAAGTAAAACATCGATTTCCCCCATTATTTTACCACATTGGAATGCCACGTCGTTTAATTC